>PVJO010019137.1:0-35056 GCA_004026905.1 Hystrix cristata | reverse complement strand
TATTCTACCCCTTTGTCCTTATTTACACTTATGGTTTCTCATATCAGAGAAACAATTCGATGTGTACTAATAAGTGTCTGATTTATTTCACTTAATAGTATGTTCTCAAGGAACATCCATTTACATACAAATGACTCTAGTTTATCCTTTTTAATGGCAGTGTAGTACTCCATTGTGTAGAAAAACCACATCTTTTTTAGCCATTCATCAGTTGTTGGGCATTTAGGTTGTTTCCAAGACTTAGCTATTACAATGGCCTTTTCTTGATGAGCAATTCCATAGCTGTACCATCACCCACAGGATGAAATCCAGAAACTTTGTTAGCCATGAAAGGTACTAAAGAGTCTGCCTGCCACCTTCACCCCCACTCCTCAGCATATAAATACACTTTCCTTGGCTCTCTGTACTTCTGTCCTCACTGCTGCCTCAGGCCAAACACAGGACACCCTGGGTCTGCAGTTGAACCCCTACCTGGTCACTTAAAATTGCTTCACTTTCAGGTCAGTTCTTTTCTAAGTCTAAAGCAGGGGGCATCAAGTGTAATAACTTGCATGAAAGGCTGAGCACAGACTTTGATGAGCAGTAGGTGTTATACAAGGATTAGCTCTTTTTGATTCCCTTTTAAGGTCTTCATCTCATGATCTAGAACAGTACCATCCTTGAGACCAGGCTGAGTTCTGCCTCTGTGAAAGGTTCCCTGGTGAGCTCAACTGGAAGTAATCATTTATTTATAGGTGAAGAAATTTGCTAGCAAGAGACTAAGTGGTTCAGAGCTTCTTAACTGGTTAAGTATAAGACCATGGATTTCAACTTAGGAATTCTGACTCCAAAGTCTGTTTTTGGTGTAACATTCAAAACAGCTTTATTGAGACAATTCACTCACTTAAAAATGTACAAATTAGTTGGGGCTGGGGATTTAGCTCAGTGGTTACAGTGCTTGCCTCACAAGCACAAGGTCCTGAGTTCGATCCCTGGCACCAAAAAAAAAAAGTAAAATTTAAAAAAATGTACAAATTAGTTATTTTTAATATATTCCTAGAGTTGTACAACTATCATCACAATTAATATTAAAAATTTTCTAATGAAGAATCCCTCACCATTTGCAATCAATTCCCATTTTCCCCTCCATGTCAATCTTATTGCCCAATCCCTAGCCACTAATTTACTTTCCATCTCTGTTGATTTTCCTATTCTGGACATTTCATTTAAATGGTATCCTGCAACGTGTTGCCTTCGTGACTGGCTCCTCTCTGCAAAATATTTTCAGGGTTCATCTACACTGTAGCATATATCAGTACTTTATTTCTTTTTATTGCAGAATAGCATTCCATTTAATGGATATGCTACACTGAGCTTATCTGTTTTTCAACTTATGGGTATTTGGATTGTTTCTACTTGTCTGCTATTGTGAATAATGCTGCCGTGAATGCTTATTACAAGTTTTGTGTGATCATGCTTTTATTTCTTGTGAGTATATACTCAGAATGCTGGGTTCTATGGTAATTATGTGTTTAATTTGTCAAGGAAGGGCCAAGCTATTTTCCAAAGTGACCGTACCAGTTTAAATTCCCACCAGAAATGTGTGGGGGTTTCCATTTCTCCCAATCCTCACCAACAGTTATTATTATGTTTTTATTATAGCTGCTTAGAAGTTATAAAATGGTATTTTAATGTAGTTTTGATTTACATTTTTCTAATGGCTAATGATATCAAGCATCTTTTCATATACCTGTTGACCACTTATATATCTTTCTTGAGGAAATATCTATTTAAATTCTTTTTAAAGGGCATCCTTAAATTGTATTCTTTTTTAAAAATTTGAGTCATAGCATTTGTTTAGTCTCACAGAGAATTCCCTATCAGGTAAATGATTTGCAAATATTTTACCCATTCTATAGGTTGTCTTTTATCACTTTCTTTTTTATAAGAGCAGGAAGAGCTTAGCTTTATTTTTTTCAAAACATTTTTATTTGGCTGGTGATTTACCTCGGTGGTTAGAATGTTTGCCTAACAAGCATGAGACCCTAAATTCAATCCCTGGCACCAAAAAAAAAAAAAATTTTTTTTAAATTTAATCTTTGAAATCAGGCTATTTTACTACTTTCTTGATATTGTTCTTTGGAGTACAAATTTTAATTTATCTATGAATTCTAATTTATTTACGTTTTTTCTTGTTGTTTATATGTTTGGTGTTATGTCTAAGAAAGCTTTATAATCCAAGGTGATGAAGATTTACTCCTACATTTTCTCCTAAGCACGTGTATGTAGAACTGTGATCCACTTGGAATTAATTATTGTGTATGGTCTAAGGAAGGGGTCTGCCTTATTGTGGATATCCAGTTGTTCCAGCATCACCTGTTGAGAATAGTGTCCTTTACCCCATTAAATGTACCCACTTGTGTTTGTATCATTTCTATCAGACCCCTCTTCCTTATAAACTACATTTTATTCCTTAAGTACACCATGCTCTTATACACTGTCTTGCTTTCATGTATCATTTGAGTCTATCTGAAATGGTCTTCTCAATTTTATCTGTCTACCAAACACCCCCTCATTTTAGACTACTCATATTCAATCTACTTTGTCTAGTTTTTGAAGCTTTACTATCAGCATAATATGTAGTCTTTTAAAATATTTTACTTTTATCCATAGATCATTATCATTTTTATTGACAATTTTTCTGCTTTTTCTATTCTTTTTAATTCTCCTATTCTCTTTCTTCAGACACCTGGCATGGTATCTAGCACATAATGGATCCTACAGATATAAATCTGTTGAACTGAACTAATGAAAATCTCCTTGGACAGGAATTGTAGGGCCCATACACAATCCAGAAAGATCCTAGGGAAATCAAGCATGCAATAAATATGAAGGTTAATATAAATGAAAACTGCAACCCACAGCAAAAATATTTTCATTTTCTCATTCTTCTGACAAATTTTCTGCAGATTTATCATTGCTATAATACTGTTAAGAATAGAGAAAGCTAGTGAAAATTTTGCAGGCTGATAAAATGTTTTGTGATTAAGTATACTTTTCTAATGTCTTACAGAGTGCATTAGTAAGAATATTTTAAAATCTATTTTGCTAAATACTATACTTTGCTTAATTTTCATAGCCTATTTAAAGATTAAAGGTGTTTTATTTGCCAATGCACAGTCACTTTGAATGCACATGTTTTGTGCCTTATTTTTAAAGAAATTGATCTATAAAGGTATTTATGAAACCAACAGTACACACAGTCATCTGAAATCAATACCTGCACAATGCTGCTGCTAATCACAGAAAGTAAGAATGAAATAGCAGGAAAATACTTTTTTAAAAACCCAGTTCTAATACAAATGAAATAAAGCATTTTCTTTTATTTCTGGCAAGTATGACAGAAGTATGTATAGCAGCCAGGATGGAAATAGTTTCTGCCTGCTTTCTGTCCTATACGTGCCTTTATTCTGAAAAATGGTGCTTAGTTCAACTGACAGAAGCTTACTTTGCTAGAGAGTGCTCTAAATTTATTTTACAGAGCTGTAAATGTCTATTAATGTAAGTTTTTCTAGTAAAAATAAATGCTGTAACAAAACTTGCTATGGCCCAATATCTCAAAGAATTCAAATATTTCAAGTAAAAACTATTGTTCATTGTCATAGAACAGATGAAGTTATAGATGTTGTAGTGACAGGAATAATGAAGACATTCTCCTTTCTAAAAATCACTTTCAAGCCTAAATGTGTACAAGGAAAATTTGGTAGACTAGCTGGAATCAGAGAGGCATGGTTAAGAAGAAATGTCAGTTTCTAGAAGTTGTAAAGAAAATGAACCACATAATTCCTTTAGCTGATGACTGAATGTCTTCAGGAAGTTTGGGATTGGAGAAGGCACCTCCTCACAGTCTAATATTGGGCAGAGATTACAAATTTGTGCCAAAGGACAGAAACATTCCATGTGATTCCAGGAAAAAGATGAATTCAGGGAAGTTTATGACTCCCTTGTAGCTTACTGTTTGCAAGGAGAGTTTAAAAGAGAAAGTTGAGATTATCTTTTGAAAGAGACCAGTTCTCCTTTAGTGGAAGCAGATGGCCTTAGCCATCTCTCACAAGGATCCCCTTTTGTGGGAAAACTGTTCTCTTCCAGCACACACAGGGCAAGAGGTCAGGCATCCTGGGTATGACTTGCAGATGGTGAGGCAAATGACAAGTACTTCTTTGTTACCAGAAATGAGTGAGTTTTCGGGTAGGAGATAAAGCCCAGTGGTTGAGGGAGCAAGGTTATAGCATTGGCCTCTTGATTGGAAATGCATTTGTCATCCTAACTATAATTCTCTAGGGATGTTCTTCTGATCAGGAATGTCCCTGTTACATGGTATAGTATTAGGCTCTTTGTTAACTATGAGCCTGTTGAAGCAAAGGATGTACAGTACCTGCTCTTCTTCTGCTCCTTGCTTCTGTGTCCACTTACATGCCAATTAACATCTCCCATGACACCAATAAAAAAAAGAGGTGATATATTTTCCTAGAAGATTTTCAGCAAATCATCTGACAATGACGTAACCTAGTATATATCAGGAGCACCATATTTTCACATTCTTACACAAAGCTATTGATTTGTATTAAGCTTGCATTAAGCACTTAAATGAAGACAGCAATAAATTAGCGATCACTCCAGTATTTAAGTTCAACTGAAAAAGCTCATTGGAGGAATTCTGAGATGGTGTACTAAACTACATGGTGAATGATATAGAATAGGCAAAAGAGGAGAAATAGAAAGCTAACAAAGAAAGACAGGAAAAATTGAACTACAAGGAGAATGTTCTGGGAAATAGAGTGTCTCTAAAAGCTGACATTTGTGTATAACATAAAAGGAAAATGAAATTCCAAAGTGTCTTCCTTTCTTGGTAAGGCATGTGCACTTAAGACTGGTAAATATAAATAATTAAGTTATATTCTCAAAAGGATGTTAGTATGTCCTGACCTGCCATGTTTTGGGATGATTTTAACTCTATTTAGTCAGGCAGGTACTATAGTAACTTTCACTGCCTGTATCCAAACCTAAACATAATAATCAGAGTGGAGAGAAATAAAATCTCACGTGCCCGGGCTTTTCTCTGCCAGTAAAGGGAAAAAGAAGTAGAAAACTACCTATTTCAGCCTCTGCCCTGTGGAATCTATAATTCGTGGTACTGAATGTCACTGAGCAAAAACATGTTGCATAACAGAAAGGAGAAAACTTGCAACCTCTTCCCTTTCATTTTATAATTTGAGAGTACTTAAAAATTTTTTTTTATCTTAACCTGTAGTGCAGAGCACAGATTCTGGAAAAAGACTGTCTTAGTTTGTATCATGGCTCCATCACATACCAGCTGGGTGAACTTGGGTAATTTTTTGATATCTCTGTGCCCCCAGTTTTCTTATTTGAAAATATGGACAGTTACAGAAACTTTTGAAATTTGTATAAGGATGAAATAAACTAATATTTCTAAAGCACTTAGGAAAATGTCTGGTACATAGTAAGTAATATATAAATAATTTCTACAAAATGTCTCTTATTTGCCACACAGTTCTGGGTGCTGTAGATAAATCAGTGAACAAAACAAAGTTCTGACCTAATAGAATTTTATTTCTAGTGGGAAAAACAGATGACGAAATTTTTAAATGTACATAATGTAAATTGATACTATGGCTGATATGGAAATATTAAGCAAAATGGAGACCAAGAAAGAATAGGGCTATGAGAGGCAGGTGTCATTGACAGAATAATCAGAAAAGATCTCTTGGATAATGAATCATCTGAGTAGAGACTTGAAGGAAAGGAGAGAACTATCCAGCCATCCGGGGAAAGATGACCATCAAAACAGAGGGAACGATATTGGCAAAGGACTCAAGGTTTGAGTAGCTTTGGCTACGTAGATGAAGAGAAAAAAAGCCAGAGAGGAAAGAGTGAAGTAGAGATAAGAAGGAAGAAGACATGGGCTCAGATTACATAAGCCATGGCCAGATTACTCAGTTCTTATATTTAAGGACAGCATAATAATGAACTTCATTATAAGGGTATATGTTATTTTACTTTTGTCTTATAGATTTTAACTATTTTAAAATAAAGGAGTAAGCAACTTGTCTGGGAAAAAAAGAAAATGGGCAGTTAGTTTTTAAAGGTTTACAAACTTTTAGTTTTACAAGTTGAAAAATTTCTGGAGATTCATTACACAACAATGCGAATATACTTAATACTACTGAACTGTACACCTTAAATGGTTAAGGTGGCCAATTTTATGTTATGTGTAGTTTACCAAAATTAAATGCTGTAAACAATGAAAAAAGCAGTCACATGGATTCACCTCCATTTCACTGACATCCAAGGGCAGGACTCAAGGCAGTAGGAAGAGAATCCTTGCTCTCTGGTATGTACCACCCCAAACTAAACCAAAGAGAAGCCAGTGACAATTCTCATTCTGGAGGCTAGTTTTCATTTTACATTGGGATTAGTAAATAAAAATTGATCAACAAAGTAGTTGAAGTACATTGCCAACATTATGTCCAAATCCAGATTCTATAAGAATAAGGATAAGATTAAAGAGTGCATTAGTCAGTTTTCCTGTTTCTGGAACAAAATACCCAACAATACCAATGTGAAAAAGAGGTTCATTTGGCTTACCATTTCAGAGTTCAGTCCTTGGGTGCCTGGCTCCAAGGCAGAAACAGCATGGCAGAAGGGTCTGGTTGAGGAAAGCTGCTCAACAGCAAGGAAGCAGCAAGGAAGCAGAGAGGAGGAAAGAGCCTGATGAGAGATATACCTTCTAAAAGGCATGCCCTCAATAACCCACATCTTCTAATTGGGCCCAACCTCCTAACAGTACATTTGGCTACTTCTTATTAGATGAATCTGCTGATTAATACAGTGCCCCCATGATCCAATCAATTTTTAAAAGACCCACCTCTCATGAACACATGAGACTTCGGGGTGACATTTTAGATCTAAACAATAACAAGACGCATTTACTTTATTGTAGCTTTGATGGCATTCTAATAGCAAGTTTCCCCCTCATTCATTACCTGTGGCTTTGCAACAACTGCCACCCACAACCCTGGTAGTTGAGAGACTGTTCTAGCTCTCAGCACAAGCTTTCTAAGCAGCTCCAGGCTAGAGTTTGAGAATTCATGAATAAAATAACAAGGCGGAGTTTAGGTCAGAAATAAGGATGCTGAAGATGCTCCAAGGGATATGTGTAGTTTGCCTGCTTCTAAAACCACCTGCCACTATAAAAAGCATAATTTCCATCTGAAATGACGTTCTCTAAAAGGATTTTCACCATTGTCATTTATTCAACTATTTCTTCCAATTATTCCTCAAAAAATGCAATAAGAAGAAATGGCAAGATAGATAGCAAAACCAAAAGTTCAATAAGCCAGAGTAGCACTGTGCACGCATTTCACTGCTGTTGGTATCCCATCCATGTGGTATTTGAAGCCCTTTTTCTCTGAGACATGAGTTTTATTTACCAACTGCAAGGCAGAATTCCTGGGCTCTTTAGTGTTGGGAGAAAAATGGGCATAAATGTGGCCAAGGGAAAAAAAGAAAAACCAGTACACAAGGATAGTCTTGAAGTAGACTTGAAGGAGGCCTGCACTTTGGAAAATATCCCATTGCACATCTAATTTAGCATAAAGACTATATGGTTTTAGCCTCTATAGCTAGAACCTAAGAGATGATATCATTTGTATGTTGTTGGACAATGACCTAGAACATTCTATTCACTGTCAAGATTTCCTTCAAATGACTTATACACACAGATGATAATCACCACTCACAGATTCATTATTTATGAATTCACCTACTTGCTAAAATTTTATTTCTAATCCCAAAATCTGTACTCAGTGTATTATGCAGCTTTTTGTGGACATGCACAGAGCAAGGATCCACATATTCCCCGCTGAGTTTGAACAATGTGGTATTCTACCCTCCTTTCTCAGCTTTCCTATTGTAGAGTCCTTTACATGTGTCTTAGTTACTTTTCTCATCACTGGAACAAAATACCTGACACCTATGAGTTAAAGAAGGAAAAGTTATTTTAGCTCACAGTTTGTAGAGGTTTCAGTCCATAGTCAGCTGGCTCCAAGGCAGGGTGGACATGCAAGAGGATTGTGACAGAGGAGAAACAGTCTATGACAAGGCTGACAGGAGGCAATGAGTAATGAGCCTTCCAGACTTTTATCCCATCCTGGCTACATGCCTGTTGGTTGATGCTACCCACACCCAAGGTGAGCCTTCCCATCATCCACACCCAGAACTATGCTAAATCAATCGGTGGACTGATTTAGTTATCACACACCCTTAATCCATTTTCACACATTGTCGGAGATCCAGCCACCTCCAAAAAGCCCCACCTATGAGCACAAAAAGCTTTGAGGAGACATATAGATACAGGCCATAAGAACATAGTTTATGTAATATTGCTGTTTTGCATTTTTTTCTTTTTCTTGGCCATTTCACTGCTTAAAATGTCTCCCATGGACACTGCCATTTAAAATGGCTGCCAAGGCACTGTTTAGCATTTCTGAATGCAAAAAAAGTAATGATATGCCTTATGGAGAAAATGTGTGTGATAAGTTTTGTTTAGGCCTAATTTATAGCAATGATGGCTATAAATTGATAAATGATGGCCTGCACTTTGGAAAATATCCCATTGCACATCTAATTTAGCATAAAGACTATATGGTTTTTAGCCTCTATAGCTAGAACCTAAGAGATGATATCATTTGTATGTTGTTGGACAATGACCTAGAACATTCTATTCACTGTCAAGATTTCCTTCAAATGACTTATACACACAGATGATAATCACCGCTCACAGATTCAATATTTATGAATTCACCTACCTATTCAACATTGAACAAACAACAATATGGATTACATAAGCCATCTGAAAAAGAAACACCGACAAAATAGTCACGTGTTGATCTGTTGACCAGAGGTTCACAGAAACCTAAACTGTCTTTCTCTTAGAGTCAATGGCTCAGTATTCATTAATTCAGTGCCCACCTCTACTGCATAGAATGTAACTACCACAAATAGTCAGAACTAACTATATTTTGAAAGCTCTCTGTGAAAGATTTATGCTACTTAGTTAGAAAAACAAGTTGAGTATCTGATAAAACAGTAGTTTTTTCAGCAAAATGTTTATCTTGAGCTGTGTCAAATGTCATATATGCTTCTATATATTAAATCGCAGCCTTGGTTAGCCTTAAATAGTATTTTAATTTGGTAACAGATTCCAGGCAAAACAATTTAGAGAAGTGGTTAAGAGTATGGGTTTTGTCATTGGCTAGATTTGAATTTTCCCTCTTTCTAGTTGCAAAAAGAACTAAAGTTTTTCTTACTAGCTTGTAATCTTCATGCCACTTTCTAGATAAACAGTTATGCGATTTGACTAAAGCTCAGTTTTCTCCAAAGTATAAAATGAATGAGCACAGCACTCTTAAGGATTTTTGTAAATCAAACAAGATGATGCACAAAAATCAATAAGCATTCTTTCTAGCATGTAACAGTGCTCAGTAATGCTGCTGTTATTATTTTCAGAGTCATATACAATGTAAGAGTTGTAAGAACACTTGTCTCTGAATCGTGACGATTTGAGGTAACGAAGGAAACACAATCGTGATGATGTGAAAACTAGAAGTTCGAATCTTTGTCTGTTGCTTACCAACCTTGCTGAGGTAGCCTATGCCCACATCTCTGTATTTATCATTCATCCAACAAATATATATTAGGCACACAGAACTAAGGAGCTGGAAGACTGCTGTATTACTTATCAACGCTTATATTGATATTCTAAATGAGTTAGATCTAGGTTAGTCTGTCTGTGAATGCATCAGAAGGACTACATTAGATAAGAGCCTGTGAGTGAAAATTACAGAGATTTTGATTCTCAGAACAGAGATCATGTCACTGTGCCCTGTGATTGTTCTTAGACTTCTCTAGCATTTCTAAGTCATTTGCGCACAGTGTATATTCCTTGGCGTCTCCCAATATGCCATATGTGTGCGCATGTGTGCGCGCGCGCGCGCGCGCGTGTGTGTGTGTGTGTGTGTGTGTACTTGTATGAGTACCCATGCATATGGAGTGGCACAGAGCTAGCAAGAAAGTGGGACTGGCTTCTGCACACACTCAGTCGCACTCTCCTCCTAGCAGAGCCAAAGCCCCTCCAGCACAGGTGGGTCACAGGAATCGTAGAGGGAAATAAACTCACTGGAGCTGTGGTTTTCAACCTACTTTCTGCCCGACCCCACCAAGGGGTAGGATTACTCACTATTCAGTACTGGTGGTGAGCCGGTACTGGGCATTAATTCTTAAGAAGGAGATGGAATTGTGTGTGGTGATGTGTGGGGAGGTATTGTCAGAATTTCTTTGAGGCAAACATAAGTTAGAAAAAGTCCAAGGTGACTCTGGCAGCCCCTTACCCAACTCCCCTTGGCAGGGTGTGACATTTCCTTCTCACATTACTGACCAGTGATGTAGAAATGTATGTGTATCTTGTCATCTCCCAAATTCTTGGTTCTAACTCAGTGCCCACCTTTGTTGTTTTTCTAGCCAGAGATCTTTCTTTTCTGTTGAGAGTAATTTGTTCTTAGTCATGCTTTTGAGTAATTTAAGTGACATATCTGAGATTCTCTCTCTGGAACAATGCCTATTTCAAGTCACCACCCATGCAGTCTGAACATCAGAAATCTTCCTGTATAAAAACAATGTGCCATTCCTGATTAAGGCCCTTGCTTTTTTTCATTAAGTTCTCTCTCTCCCTCTCTCTCTCTCTCTCTCTCTCTCTCTCTCTCTCTCTCTCTCTCTCTTTCTCTATCTCTCTCAATTGAAATGAGACATGAGCACTTTATTTTGATCTTCCTTGTTTGTAGGAAAACATCCTTTTTGGATTTGTGCCTTAAAAAAACTTTAAAAGGAAATACTATAATTTAGATGAGATTTATGTCAGCATGTATCACATTATTTTTTGTCCTCTTTGAACCTGCTACTTACCAAGATGTCCTTCATAATTCCTTAGTTACTTCATCTGTATTCTAAGAAATATCGAGATGTCTTCCTCACTCTACATGAAAACCTTATCTTGTTATTATCTATTTTACCTATGCAGAAGCAAGGGTTATCAGCATCTTCTGTGTATTAATGCTCATCAATCACACTAGCTATTAAACTTATTAAAGATGTTTAGTTTGTGTATGACTCAAGGGATCTGAAGTGAAATGTGTAGTAGAACAGTCCTACTAGTCCTATTAATATTACCTAAAATGAGAGAAGGATTCAAAGGAGTAAAAAGATAAAAGTTGGACCAGAATTTACAATGAAGATTGAACTGATGAGGTAGAATGGATTTTTTAATCCATTCATTAAGTGGAGAGTCTGAGTGTTTTGTTTACTATTGTTGAACATTTTCTATATTCCTTGTTGCTATAGCTTGATACCTGAGCAAATTGCAGGTGAAATTAGGGATTATGACAGGAGGTAAGATGACGGTGTTCTGTAATGATGTCATGCTGGGGCACATACTTGTATGTGCGTCTGCTTTCTACTCCTCTAATAGTCACAAAATGTATCACAAAGTATTTATTTCTGGTCTAGTACATTTCCTTTCAAAAAATGATATTTTGTAAGTTAAAGAAAAATCGATGTTGCTTCAAAGCTATTTTTAATAATAGCTTTGAATATTCATGATGTAAAAGTTTTCAGTCTAGTTTATATACTTCTTACTTGCCAGGCATTCCCCTGGCCTCTGCCCAAATTATCCTAAAAATTCTACATATGATATTCTCATAATTATACAATATTTATTCAGTTTATGAAAACAGACTTTTTTGTATGGTCGGACCTATTATATGTTTTGATTTCATTATCTTCCATTTGGTAACTACAATTTAATATTTATTTTCTTTTAAATTAATATATAAAATTGTACATTTTTTGGGCTACTAAATATATACAGTACTATCATCATCTATAGTCACCCTCTCTACATTAGAATACCAACATTTCTTTTCCCTAACTGTAACTTAGTACCTGTTAGTTGATCTTCCCCCTCCCACCCCTTCCTCATACTCTCTTTGGCTTCTAGAACCAGTATTTTATTCTCAAGTTCTAAAAGATCAACTTTTTAGATTGCACACATGAGATCATGTGGTATTTTCTTGGCTTACATCACTTAACGTAGTGACCTCCAATTCCATCCATCCTTGGTGTCACAAATGCAGTTTAATATTTTTATTCACAAATTGAAGAAGACATATAATAAATTACAACTTATCACATTTTTTAATGTCACAAAGGTGGAAAATATAATGCATGTAAACTGTGGTGGAATAAGACTCAAAACTACTTTGATTTGTTTTGGAATAATTGGCCTTAAGCACACAAAATGAAATTAAATGGGAAAAATACAAGAGTATAAGAGCCATCAGAGAGCCTTGATGGTTATAAAATGCTTTCAGATACTGGACTGTGTGTTTGTTCATGTCCTCCAAGACTGTGAAGCTAAGATGAACTTAAATTTCCAAGGATTGTATTGTAAGAAGTGGATTGGGAGCCAGAGAAAGTCATTGAACTTGACACAAACTGACTTCTCCTGAAGTCAAGAAAGAAGGGTCAGTTGTGAGGAAAAAAGGCATCATGTACTTCCACACTTCCATAAGGTCTAATGAAAGTCCAGCAAGCCAGCAAGAGTTCTGTGACTCTCAGGAATGGGCTGCCTTCACAAGTCTGCTGCACTCAGTCATTGGCTGAACAGCCTGTGGAAAACATGGCTCTTACCCTAATTTTATTGGTGCAAATGAAGCAAAGCAATTTTGAGTATGCAGCTAGGGCCCGTGGTCAATTAGTTGGCAAGATATGTTCACAAGACATGCAGGAGCAAGTATGTATTTAATTTGACCTTTCAAAACTCCATACTTCTAAAAAAATAGTTTTAATGTAAGCAGTTCAAAACCAAACAGACCTGAGATCCTAAAAATGCAATTTTATTTTAGTATACCCAGTCAGGAACTATTATGTTGAAATTCTCATGCCCAAGGTGATGATATTACATGGCAGTGCCTTTTGCAGGTGATCAGGTCATAGGAGCTATGCCCTCCTGAATGACATCAGAGAGAACTGTGCTTCCAAGATGTCAGGTGAGAATGAGAAGCAGTCTATGGGGAAGCAGGTCCTCAACAGGCACTGAATTTGCCAGGGTCTTGATTATAGATTTCCAGCCTCCAGATTGGGAGATATAAATTTTTATTGTTTATAACCCAGTCTATGGATTTTGTTATAGCCACTCAAATAATTTCTATAAACTTCTCTCTAATACCATCATATCCCCTTGAAGCTCTCATCTTTCATTTGAAAGGTACATGTCTATCAATATTCTGGACTCATCACTAGAACTATTGAAATTTGTAAAGTATCTGAAATATTATCTTCTATGCAAGCTAACAAGTTAGCTTGCTATAGCTTTAAGAGTACTGGCAGAAGACATGAGTTACCTAGATCAGAGGCAAAGACTTTGTTATTCATAGCAACAGCAGAAGCCACAGTGTCAGCATTTGTACTATCTTCCTGAATTCCAGTTCACACAGGGCATAACCTACATATGCAGTGCATTATGGTTATAAAAGAGAATCCCACATTTAACAAAATTGAAGTTTTTTTAATAATGGATAGTAAGTATGCCTATTTTTTTGCTTCTGGAGGGGGGAATACTAGTTTTATCTTTCATAGCTATTTGATGTAGAAACATCTGTGGAAAAACTAGTTCAAAACAAAGATAATTTGTGTCTCTGCTTTTAAATCATCTAGAAATATAAGAAAGATTGGGGAAGCATCACTTAATATGACAGCTCCCCAGTTCTTTCTTGACCTCGGGGAGTTTCCTTCTATGCATCCCAGTCTATAGCAACAACGTTTGGGAGATTCTGTGTAGAAGTCTGTGATTTTTTGTCTGTACAGCTCTCCACAGTCTGATTGTCTGTTCTATAAATTCCAGTCACTTCCTCTTCCTGAATTCATATTATCATCTTCTTAATGTGACTTCTGTGTGTCTGGTGGGATACCCCTTCCCTGCACCTCAGTTCAGAAAGTTCTCTCAGTTAAAAATCTGAGGCCATGATAAGGTTAACATTATGTGTTTCTCAGGAATCACAATTCTATACTATGGCTTTTTAAATGCCTGGAAACAGATATTTTGTCATTTTCGTCTAATTTCCTATTGCTTAATGAGATCACAAGTCAAGAACCAGTTACCCAGTTACCGATTCTATTCCAGAACATTAAGAGTGGATGTCCCCTGTTTATGTGTGTTCTTCAAGAATTTCTGAGACGGTTATTTAAAAATTATTAGACTTTAAGTTGCACAGGCATAGAGCTAAAACTAATTACATACCTAAATGGGACAAAATTCCCTGAAACATAAATGCTTTCCATTCTATTTGTGCTTTCATGAAGCAGAGACTGCAGTCTGCAGGTGCATTTCAGGAGGACTAATAATAGGCCACCGTTTTAGTTTCTTTAATTGCCAAGACAAAATACCCAGCACCCAAAGTTAGAGGAGAATAGGTTTATCTTGGCTCACCGTTTGTAGGGATTTCAGTCCACAGTCAGCTGGCTCCAAGGCAGAGTGGTATGGCACAGAGACAGCATGGAGGAAAAACAGTGCATGGCAAAGCAGGGCAGGCAGAAGGCAGCAAGGAGCAAGCAACGACAGCAACAGCAGTAGCAGCAGCCTGCCTCTCCCTTTTATCAATTCCAGGATACCCATCTTTTGGTTGGTGCCACCCACACTCAGGTTGGGTCTTCCTTAATCCCAGCATCATGCCTTTAATCCTAATATATCCTTAATCACAGTATCAAACACCCTAGATCCAGCCACCTCCAAAAAGCCTCATGCATGACCACAGGACATCTAAATACAAGCCATAACAGCCAGTGTCCCTGAAGGAAAGCAAGGGAGGTGAATGAAGTGTCATTCAGGGAAGCATTGGAGGAGCCATTCCAGTTCTTTGAAAATGTGTCTCACAGTCAAACTTTTGGGAAAATGTCAGACTGACTTCCTTGATGCTTTCTGGTACTTCACAGCAAATGTTTTAGGCTTAAATAGAAGTACAGTTGTCTCTTGGTATCCACAGGGTATTGGCTCCAGTACCCTCACGGGTACCAAGCTCCACAGATGCTCAAGTTCCTTATATAAAAAGTTGTAGTATTTGCATGGAACCTATGCACATCCTCACATATGCTTAAATCATCTGTAGATTACTTGTAATACCTAATGTGATGTAAAGACTATGTAAATACATTTTATTTTTAAAAATCTATGGACGTTCAGTACAGGAGCAAATTTTTTAAAATAGCTTCAACTGAGGTTGTTTTGATGTTGTAGATGTAGAAGCTGCAGATGGAAGAGGGCATGCACATATGTTTTTCCTCCTTAGGGCAGGGCCTCCGCTATTTTACTGACTATAAAAAGTGATGGCTTACCTCTTTTAGTTGTGTGATTAGAGCCATCTGAGGGATAGATGCAGTGTCACAGCCCAGAAGGGACGGGTGAAGACTGAGGCTTGATTTGCTCCCATTGTGTCTTCATTTATTTTGACAATCTACTCCAGAATCGCTTAACATAGTGTGAAAATTAAGGGAAGAATCTGTCACTCCTTTTATCAAGTTTTTTTTTTTTTTTAAATGAACCAAACACTGACCCAGTGAAAGTGCACTGACTCATTCTGACCTTTTCTTATCTTTGGTATTTTGTCTACCTGTCCATTTTATTTCCACTCTGACAATTGTGCATTATTCCAAATCTTTCATTTTATGATCTTGTAAACTCAATCAACACCATTATAAATAAGTATATTCACCAAGAATGGATTTTGTTTGCTTTCAAAACCTTTTGTTACTTTTTTAGAAAATGATGACTGAATTTTTCAGGCAGTGCTAATAGTTTATTTCTCCATGTCATATTTAACAAAGTATTGATTTGTCCTTTTGATACCATTATACTTTAATATGAGAAAATGAGTAGATCTTTTAAAAGTTGTTTTTATTTTGAACTATAAGGTATTATGATTGACAAAGCACAATAAATGTCCCAGGGAGAAATCTAAGAGTTGCTTCTCAACTTCTATCCTAAGCTTCTTCCCATTGCTGTCATACTTATGACATTCCTGTAAAATGGATTTAGGTCAGTCATGTCACTCCACGGCTTGAGGACTTCTGATAATGTTTCCCTGTGTCCCAGTGGTACACTAAATAAAACATGTTAGCGAATACAAGGGCCATTGCAATTTCAACCTAGTTTCTAATCCCCAACACCATTTTTCAACTCCTTTCTCACCTTAAACTTTAATCATGCTGAAATCACCTTACAGCTTTACCAAGTAAGAAGACCTTGTCAAGGTTCTATGCCTTTGCCTGGACCATTTCATGTACTTAAGGAGCATCTCTGAAAGACTCTAAATGCTCTGGAGTTGTTTGCACATTGTTTATTACCTCTTACATACCTTTGTGCAAGTGACATGCTCTAAAGAGAACATCCCAATTAGCACCAGATAGTCTGTCTGGTTAAGACAATTGTCCAAGCGTTGATGCTTTGATCATCCATTCTCTTGATAAACAAAAGTCCTATCTCTTTCCAAGGGTTTCCACTCTAAAAATCTCTGTAAATCCTCTTTCATTTAGGACTTGAAAGTGTTCTAGGTTCCACCACATCAAAGGAGAGGAAAGACATCAATTTTATGATCTGTAGCAGTAGTCACTACAATTCTCTGCAGTGATGGAAATATATCTGCCCTTCCAATATGATTGCCAGTAGCCATAGATGGCTATTGAACACTGGATGTATGATTCATGTGATGGAGGAACAGCTTTAATTCTCTTATTTTAATTAATTTTTAAATATAGCTTAAATAGATGCATTTAGCCAGTGGTTATCACATTGGACAGTGTAGTTCTAGAATCCTCACAAGTCTATAGACCAATTCATAGTTCTGTTTTCCAGGAATTATTCGCAATAAAGAAGTAAAACAGAAGGAGACAATAAGGATTATAAAGTTAAAGAATGTGTAAAGTCATATGATTGCGAGAATATTTTATATTTCTACTTTTCAGGAATTGCTTACATAAAATTCAGCATATATAAATGTGCACTAGTTATCACTTTGCTTTTTTAAGTGTTCTCTAACCTTCACTATACAAGTTCTGTCACCCTGGAACCAAATCTTAATTTTATGTTTTCTTATTTATTTCCTTAAACTTTTATGAATGTCCTGCACATAGAGAACATGTATTAAATATTGGTGAGCTAGTGGTTAAACTAGTCAGTAAAATTTTAGACAGCAACAATCACTTCAATGAAATGCATAAAAATAGAGCAATCATTCCTAAATGAATTGTTAGCTTTCGTCATCATTATAATAGGGAAGATAATTCAGTTCAGAAATTAAACTACAGATAGAACTTGCTCAAGTTACTCAATCTAAGTTTCACAATATCCTATTTTAGAAAATAAAGTTAGTAATACTGTGCAACCCAATAATAGAACTGATAGAAAGCCTTAGCTTAGTGTCTACCCAGAGTAAATATTTAAATGTCAGTTGATATTATTACACTGATGATTATTATATTGTTTTATTAGTATTCTCATTTACATAGAATTTTAATTAATAAAGCACTTTCAGAACACAATCTTATTTGACTTTCTTAGTACCCTTCAAAGGCTGCTGGGCATTCCTTCCCATTTCATGAAAGTAATTGGAGGTTGGGAGATTTTAACAACTTGCCCAAGTACCAACAGGCAGCTGCTGTCTATAGACTGTATAATCTATACACAGCCCACCACATCTTGCTGCCATTGTTAGGAATCACCTTGTTGTCTTTCCAGAACTGCTACAGGATTCATTTCTTCATCTTCAAATTGTAAAATCGAGTTTAGGTTTCAGTAAATGTTCCTGTTTCCCAGGCATGCTGTCTTTCTAAGATTGCCCTCCCTTCTAGGGACCTGTGGTTTCTTATGCATTTCTAGCAACATTTTTTCTTATGCATTACTTGAGCAGTGCTTCATAATATGCTGTAAATGGCTTGCCAAAGCATTGGGAAGTCAAGTTTTCAAACTAGTCTCATCCATACCCAAGAGCAAACATTTACAGTTTACCTTTGCAAAGGCAGGCCAGCGTCTGAATCTGGAGCTCGACAAATGTGTCTTTGTTCAGTTGATCACAACATCAGTCCTAAGAGCTCTTAGATACCTGCCAAGAGCCTTTACTATATTGTACCTTACAGCAAGAGACAAAGGCCTGGGGGTAATTAAACAAAACATGATTTCTGCATTTCATTTACTCAGGACTCTGTTCTGTATTTTTTATGCCAGCAGCACTTTAATGGAAGTTAACTGAAAGATGAACTACATGAGGCTTAGAGAAATAGACTCCCAATCCATACCCTAAAAATGTGTTCCTGCCAATACATATTAGGTAATATTATGAACTGACTTCTTAATTAGGCAGTGTATAAATATGTGGTTATGGAAATGCAAAACTCTATGACTACTTTCATTTCACTTCATCAAACCAAGTATGATATGGCCAAATAATATGGCATCCCAATGAAATAGGAGTCTCTTTATTTTGTAAAATATTTTATAAAATATTTGGCCTGGGATCAAATATTCAACATTTGAATTTCTAATTAATAAATGTGAAGTAGACACTAATCTGTTGAGATGTCTATATGATCATAAGCAACTCACCTCTTCCATCTGTTTGTCCACCTGGCAAACGAAGTTGAAGAAAGCACAAAAGAATCAAGTTTATGCTGTGCTTGTCAACATTATGCAAGAACTGGCCTATTCCTGAAAAACCATCTAAGTGGAACAATACTGTAGAGGCAGCAATACTATTCTAGGATATTGTATAATGAAGGTTTTTCAGAAAGTAATCACATTTTAGTTGGCTGAGTTCTTTGCAGAGAATTCTGAGTATTGAGGCTTTTTCTTTAGTATCCTGCTAAGAGAAGTCTCCTATTTGGCAGGTAGATTATGCACCCTCCAGGGTGCCCACTCTCTGGAGACCCCAGCAGTCTCAATGGAGAGATCCCAGAGCTTGCAGCTCAGTGCAGGCTGGAGACATTGCTGATGATGTTATGAGCAAATATCACCCAAAGCTGACAACAGTTGGCCTCTGTTTCCCTGCTGATTTCCTGAGCCATCCTAGGTATCTTTACCAAAGCCTCCTTATTACATCCTTTATGAAATCCAGTACAGGTTCATTTGGAAAGGATTCTGTCACACTCAAAATAGGCTTCTTACATGTATTGAGATGTTTAAGAAATGTTTCCAAATTATGTGTTAAAGGAATATGTAGTATACTTGGTCCGTGGGTCAGTAGTGTATGTACTCTACATTTTTGTTGCTAAAGCAATACTACTGTGGCATCACTGATTTGTAGTATGTTCTTACTTGTAAAACACAGCACCTGGAATCTGATTTTAAAATAAATTTCACCAATTTCAGTCATCCATGATTTTGTTAAATACAGTGAGTTTTGAAAGACAAAACTCACGGCACTTGACCTACTCATTTTCAAAGGTATATAGTTGTGGTTTTTGTTTTGCTATTTATGAATGTTGTTTGTTCTGCTCTTCCTTTGCTAGAAAATAACATTACACATTATCTAGGTTGTTCTCTCTTTCCTAAAATGTAGTCAATCATTTTAATATAAAATGTAATAAATTCTTAATATTGAAGATTCTTGTTATATTTTTTCTATAATCCAGACTGAGTTTCTGGTCACTTTGAAGGGAAATTTTTATCTTTTTGTGGCACACATTCTCACAAACACACTTTAAAAATTAACTGGCAGAGTGGTTAATAAAATGCAAGTTTGGCGTGACAAAATCAATGTTCTGGAAAGGAAATACAAAAGTAGGAATGAGTCTATGAAACTGCTTCTGAAAACACTATATGCAAACTCATGTAGAGATAGAAAAGAAGTGCAAAGATTTTCAATGACACATCTAGAATTTTCCTTCCAGACATGTGTACAAAACAGGAAGAACTCTTACATCTTGCTGGTAAATATGGCTTCCTACCCACTAGCACTTCCAGAATGACTCTCTTGGGGGCTGGAATTGAAGTTCTCAGTCTTCCTGGACCAGGAATAACAACACTGTCCTCCCACCTGAGGATAACATTCCTGACATTAACAAAACTTGTGCCCTGAGTTATATTTCCAATGATACAGACAGATTTTCATTGATTCATATTTATACTTTTATTTCTACTTTATGAGAAATTGATTGACTTTATGAAAATGTTCAAGATACAAGTGTCTGTTGTCATTCTTAAGGTTTATACTGCAAAAAGAGACAGCACTTGTGCCCTTGGAGTCCTCAACAATTTGTTCTAACAACCAAAGTCAGGTGGGCAAGGGTGTTGAGAAACAAAATTCAAGTTCTATTGTTACAGAAGTTTGGTGGTAAGCATATCTATTAGCAACTGATCCTATCACTCTCTTGAGTGGAAATGCTGGGCAAAGAAATCCTATACCAAAGCCAGGGAATGCTTTTGGGTTATGATTTTGGAAATTAATTTCAATTCAGCAATTCTTCTATTTAATTAAATTATTGAAGGCTGAAATAGTGCCTCTCTTTTATTTTTTAACAATAGCTTGCATGTAGCTGTTTATAAA
The DNA here is from genome assembly GCA_004026905.1 of Hystrix cristata. NCBI lineage: Eukaryota > Metazoa > Chordata > Mammalia > Rodentia > Hystricidae > Hystrix > Hystrix cristata. Next base: position 14,354 of record PVJO010019137.1, on the reverse strand, counting down.
GTACTTAATACATGCATTTTATTGAATTTTCTGGGTGTTTTGCCTTTTCCAGACCGTAGTATCTTTCTTTCTAGTCTAGATTTTACAGGATCCATTTATGTTATGAAATATTTGATGCTGGAATTGATTTCCATGTCTTTATTTTATCCTTATAGAAAATAGAATGATTCACTTATGTTTCTGTTTCCTCAATTGATATAAATAGGAAATACACATACCTGTACAAATGTACATACTTGTAAATATACATATATATATATATATATGTACGTATGTATACAAGTGCATACACATAAGAAGTCAGTCAAATTTTTAGCAGTGGAACTTTAAAAACTCTTTGAATTACTTACAGACTTGTGAAGATGTTGAGATCAAAATTACTTCCTAAGCACTAAAGTCAGATTATCTTTTAATTGACTATAATAAAATAAAATTCATATAATAAACTAATTTTACTTGCAATTGACATGATTATTAGACTATATGATTGTGTAATACATGTAATATAAATTTAACTGTAGTAAATTTTTACATTTTACTTATTCATTTATAAGTAATTAAATGTGAATATATAATTTGAATATCAGAGAATGACTTAGTTCTCTAGTGAACTATTTGAATGTTTTCTTTTTATGTTCTCTGTAGTTTATGATGGGAGAAAGACTTACAAGCCCATTTTATGACACTATAAAAAGAAAATAAGCAGTTGAAGAAGGTAGGTGAGGGAGAGGATGCAAGAAACAGTATATAACTGGTCTGACTCAGCCCATTACCCTGCCTCCTTCCCCAGAAAGCTCCTCAGCCCTCCTCTATTGAAATTCTTGTATCATCATACCCCGAATTGATGGGGCAAAGGACTCTTTCTCTTTCCCCAACTGTTTAATTAGTGAATTCTTTCTTCCTTATACACAAGTTACATATAATTATGTATTGAGTATTGTTTTACTAGGACTTGTAATGTTGGAGAGACTGACTGGGCAAGACGTAAAGAGGCAGAGAGGTCCTGAGAGCTAGGACACCATAGTCCCATTGGCACCTGCAGTGGTGCTGACACAATGCTTAACATCTGCTGTAAGTCTATCAGTTTTAGGATTGATCTCAGATTTGAGGGCAGATCTTAGCCTCCCAGTCTGAGTAACTTTGGTGCAGCTGCCAGGTTGCAGGGAAAAGAACCAAATAGGTTACTTGAGGTCCAAATGCTTCAGCAAGTCAGTATAGGGTGTGCCCACCAAGGGGAATTAACAATGCAGAGAAGCAAGCTGCTACTAACTCCCCAAGGCCTGGTAGAGTTTAGAGGAAACAGATATCACCACAGTGTCTTAGAAAAGATGTGACTTACATAAGCTCTGAAGACAAAGGAGATCTTAAATAAACTAATCCAGGAGAAAAACAGAAATCTCACCGGTAGGATTTAAGCCTCTGAATGTTCCTAAACATCATCCTCCATTGTGGACGATCGGCTTGTGCCCCATCTTTATTGGCATTAAGCAACCACAACACTTAACAGTGCTCCCAAACCCGCAGAGCTACCTCTGCAGAGCACCGCCCTGTGGTTACATCTGCCCTGTGATTGCACTGCCTGCTTCTCACCTCTGCCAAACTGCTGTGCTGGGAGATAAAGCAAGCCACAATCTCCACTTCTAGTCAGTTGCTCTTGATTTCTGCCCATTTACTGTAAACGTAGCTATTTTTTGCTCAATTTCCCTAAGTTCTCAGAGCCCAGTATTGACCTTTTTTCTTGCACTGAAGGCTCAGCAAACTATCAGATATTTTTGGAGGCTTCTTGGTCGCTGTCTTCCAAGTTTCATTGGTTTTGCTCACCTTCTGGTTTTGCCATCCTCTGTGGTTGGGGATGAAAAACTCTATGTTGTGGTCTCCACCTTGAAGAAAGGGACCATTATACTCTAACTGCCCCCTAAGAACTCTCACCCTTGCCATTTTCACCTTCCCAGGCTCATAGCCCAGGACACACTTGTGTGTACAAAGACCATTTGAACAGAGAGCAGGAAGTTTAGGGGAATGTAGTCTTGACTAAGTTCTTTGAGACCAGTCACCGTATTTTGGTTTGGTTTGATTTGGTTTTTAATCCAAAACACTTAAAAGGTGCCTGGCACAAAGTGGGCACTGAGTACACTGACTAGATATCTCTGTTAACTAGATTCCATGATGAAGCATAACCATTCTAGTAAGTTTTAGCTAAGGTTCCTGACTGTTGAGGTCAAAATGTCTGGTGCCACATTTCTATACTCATATACCAACTCCAAACCAAAATACGAGGTCTCAGGGGATTGGCAAAGAAAGTAGTAAAAATCCTTTTCTGCTTTCTGTATCCTGTCACCACTACATAATTTTAAAAGGGTTGAAGTAGGAGAGTGAGGAAGACAGGTCCCTTACTGGTGGTGACCAATTTGCTGTTCTCACCACTCACTGTGACTCAGATAAGGGGACCCCTAGGACTCCAGTCCCATGAAGGGATAAAAGAATTCAGCCTATATTCTCTGGGCTTTTGAGGGCTGGGACAGTGATTCCTAATTCCTTTATGAGGAACAGAAAAACAAAAGGCTTTTCCTTGTTCTGCCTGCCATTGGACAGAGTGAGGGAGACATTGGGAGGAAACATTTCCCACTGAGGGCAGTGGGCGTAGGACCCTTGTTCCTCAGCTGCATTATGCAAACTTAATACAGAAAGCCACCACAAGAACTGACTGTTGGAGTCCTGGATGGAGTGGACCACCAGATGCCCAGAGCCAAGAAAGAAACCCAGCAATGTGCCCTCATGGGAGAAGAATCTGCCACATTCTGAGGGGCATCGATATGGAACTCATCTGACCAGCTAGTTTAGCAATAAGGCCTTTCCTCTTCTGCCCTCTTCCACTGCAACCCCTGAAGAAGCAAAGGCGGTCTATGAAGAATGGGATAGGGTGTCAGGAAAGCTGAAGACCAAAGCTGCAAATCAGAAAAGTTTCAAATCTTGAATCAATTGTAAAGCTTTTTACAATTATAGTAGACTGCCTATTCCAATTATGAAAATGAGATTGTTCTTAGGACTAAACAGCCAGAATGTTTAATTAGCTATGTGATCTGCAGAATCATGACATTTTGGATTTTTCATTCACAGAATGGAAAAGAAAGTTGACAGGGTTAGTTTGAGGGCAAGTTGTAGAAAAAGAGTGAAGATGCTTACTGCTGGTATGAGATTGAATTCATCTGCTATCAGTGTAGTAGCTGAATAGGTAATGAATTGGTAAGCTAATGAATCAATGCAAACAAGAAAGTAATTGCAAATTCAATCTTATTACTCAATTTGATTAAGCACACATTTACCATAAATGAAGCTTTTAAGATCATCTTCACTCCCCCTTTCTAGTTCTCAACCAGGTCAAAAATCTGGCCACTGTATGTTTACCATTTAAGGTAAGTATTCTTTTCCTCACATTGACCAGTTCCTGTGGTTTCTGCTTTCCTTATTTTCTGTGAAGTTTTATTCTTGTGCTCACTGCTCAGGACGATTGTACTGTTAACGGTTTAGGTGCAATTTGTCCTCCAAGAGTTCATGTGTTGGTCTTCAGTATGGTGTGTTGAAGGGGTGGAAGTTTTAAAAGAACAGACCTCATAGAGTATCAGATCATTGAGAGGTACTGCATTTGGAAGGGATTAATGGGACCTTAGTTAGTTCCTATGAAAGCGGATTCTATAAAAGAGCAAGACTGGTCCCTCCCTTCTTTCTGACTTCCTCCTCATCCTGTGATCTCTCACTCTCACACGTTCTCCCACCATTTTGCCATCCATTCTGATATGAGGTAGCCAAATATGTCCTCACCAAACCCAAGCAAATGTTGGTGCCGTGCTCTTGGACCTCCAAAACTATAAGCTAAATAACCCACTTTCTTTACAAATTGCTTAGCTTCAAGTATTTTGTATAACAAGAAAAAAGGACTGATACATGTAACAAATAGGCATTTGGCTTTATTTCTTCTCTAAGTTTCCTACTTTGCCACTTTATTGATGTGTACAAGATTTATATCCCTTTTCTGCTTTTATATTTCTTTTCCTTGTTCCATTGTAAAAATTCAGGTTTTTCAAGGCTTGTTAGACACTTGAGCCCTGGAGCTACTGGATCTGTTATCAAGCGAGATATGATATAGGGAGAAGGTTATGTGTATTTTTTTTTTTAGTTTCTTTCTGCCCACTGGGTCTTTTTTTTTTGGCAAGGATGGGGCGAACCCCCACTGTGTCATTTTGACTCCGTGTATGGATCACAAACCCACTGTTGCAGTTCACCATCCTCAGTCTTCCCATGGAGCTCAGGGCACATTTATCCAGCACTTCCTCTTCTTGGCATATGGACTCCTTGGAGGATAAAGTGGGTGGGATAGATTAAGGAGATGAGCAGGATGCAAGTACCACAGTGTGTAGAAGGCTAAGTGTTTGAGGGCTAAACTCTTCAATGAAATTGAAAAGGAAGCGGTACATCCAAAATCATTTCTGAAAGTAAGCATCACCCTGATACTAAAACCAGAAAAGGATCCAACTGAAAAAGAAAACTACAGACCAATTTCCCTAATGAACATAGATGCGAAAATTCTCAACAAGATACTGGCCAACAGAATACAACGAATTATCAAGAAGATTGTACACTTCAACCAAGTAGGATTCATCCCAGGGATGCAGGAATGGTTCAACATATGTAAATCAATATATGTAACACACCATATCAACAAAGTCAAAAACAAAAATCACATGATCATCTCAATAGATGCAGAAAAAGCATTTGACAAAATTCAACACCCATTTATGATAAAAACCCTACAGAAATTAGGAATAGAGGGTATGTATCTAAATCTGATAAAAGCTATATATGACAAACCAACGGCCAAACAGCAAGAAACTGGAAGCTTTCACACTAAAATCTGGAACAAGACAAGGTTACCCACTATCACCACTATTATTCAACATAGTTCTAGAAACATTAGCCAGAGCAATTAGACAAGAGAAAGAAATAAAAGGAATAAAGATAGGAAAGGAAGAAGTTAAACTATTGTTATTTGCGGATGACATGATACTCTACATAGAAGACCCAAAAAACTCCACCAAAAAACTTCTGGATTTAATAACTAAATTCAGCTGCATTGCCGGATACAAAGTCAACAGTCAAAAGTCAATAGCATTCCTATACACAAACAATAAACCCACTGAAAAAGAAATAGCAGACGATGTACCTTTCACAATTGCACACAAAAAAATAAAATACTTAGGAATCTACCTAACAAAGGAAGTAAAAGACCTTTACATTGAAAACTTCAGCACTCTAAAAAACGAAATTGCAAGGGATATCAGAAAATGGAAAGATATCCCATGTTCCTGGGTAGAAAAAACCAACATAGTGAAAATGGCTATACTGCCTAAATTACTATACAGATTTAATGCAATCCCAATGAAGATACCACCAACATACTTCAAAGAATTAGAAAAGACAATCATGAACTTCATCTGGAACCACAAGAGACTAAGAATAGCAAAAATAATCCTAAGCAATAGGGGAAAGGCAGGGGGCATCACAGTTCCTGACCTAAAACTATACTGCAAAGCTGCAGTGATAAAAACAGCATGGTACTGGCAAAAAGACAGACCTGAGGATCAATGGGACAGATTGGAGGATGCAGAAACAACTCCAAACACACTCAAAGACCTCATCTTCAACAAAGGAGCCAAACACCCTCACTGGAAGAAAGATAGCCTCTTTAACAAATGGTGCTGGAAAAATTGGCTTGCCACATGCCGAAAACTAAAACTAGATCCAAATCTCTCACCATGTACTAAACTCAAATCAAAGTGGATCAAAGATCTAAACATTAAAACAGAAACATTAAATTTACTGGAGAATAGAATAGGAAGAACCGTCGAAGACATAGGGGTAGGAAAAAAATTTATGAACAAAACTCAGACTGCACAGGAAACAATACAAAGAATCAGTGCTTGGGACCACATGCTATTGAAAAGTTTTTGAACAGCAAAAGAAATCACCAATAGAGTAGGGCAAAAACCCACAGACTGGGAAAAAATTTTTGCTAGCTCTCCATCAGACAAAGGTCTAACATCTAGAATATACAAAGAACTCAAAAAAATTAAACCTCTCAAATTTAAAGACCCAATCCAAAAATGGGCAACTGAAATGAATAAACATTTCTCAGATGAAGAAATAAAAATGGCAAATAAATATATGAAGAAATGTTCAACATCACTAGTCATTTGAGAGATGCAAATCAAAACAATGTTAAGATTCCACCTCACTCCAGAAAGAAACACGTATGTGGAAAAATCAACCAATAACAAATACTGGCGGGGATGTGGGGAAAAAAGGAACACTCCTCCATTGTTGGTGGGAATGTAGAATTGTCCAGCCACTATGGAAATCAATATGGAGATTCCTCAAACAGCTAGAACTAGAGGTTCCATTTGATCCAGTTATCCCCCTACTGGGGATCTTCCCAGAAGAACTGGAATCCTCATACCACAGGGATGTATGCACAACCATGTTTATAGCAACACAATTTATAATAGCTAAGTCTTGGAAACAGCCTAAATGCCCAACAACCAATGAATGGCTAAAGAAAATGTGGTTTTTCTACAGAATGGAGTACTACATTGCCATAAAAAAGGATAAACTAGAGTCATTTGTATGTAAATGGATGTTCCTTGAGAGCATACTATTAAGTGAAATAAATCAGACACTTATGAGTACACATCGAATTGTTTCTCCGATATGAGAAACCATGGATGTAAAAAAAGGACAAAGAGGTGTAATAGATATAATCTAAAAGGAAGATAATATTCCAAGGAGAGGAGCATTGGAAGGAGAGAGGGAGAAGCGGGAAGGGAAAAGAGGGATAGAAAAAGGAAAGGGAATTCATGGAGAAATGTGAATGTACCTGCTGTAAATAGGGAAGGGAATAGATGGGAGGGGCAAGGAAGAGGGTGGAGAACCAAGATACACCATGTACAGGTACAAAATAAATGTGATGAATGTAACCATTATATGTACATTGTACCAATACATGTTCTTGGTTAAAAAATTTAAAAAAAAGTGTTTGAGAGCTATATCCCTGTAGAAAGCAGTATAATTAACCATATTTTTACTTTGCATCTTCCTTTTACAATTCAAATTAGGATATTCTAATATTCATTTTACGCTAAATCACTATTGCACCACTGTACTCACAGGTTTATCTTCTCTTGTGCTACAGTACTTACTGGTAGATTTTTTTTAAATTCTTTTCCGTTTATTAATATTAAATGATTTGATTCAAAAGCGTTTGCTCTCTTGGGCTGGTGGACTCAACATACTCTTCAGGAGCATAAAAATACTGATCAGTGTTTAACATGCCATTCTGAGTGGTTTCCTATGATTTAACTTAATAGTTGGCTTCTCTGATTCTTAGCTTGAACAGCACTCTACAGGGCTCTGATCATTGGTTTAGAAAAGCAAGGACTGGCAAACAACAAGCATTGAAACTGAGGGAAGGGCCATATAGTTTCTGTGATTGCTTGTAGGATTAAAATGTTTTTCCCTGAAGTCAGTCTTACCATTCCTGTCATCTGAGGATGATCTGTAATCAGACTGACCATGCATAACAATGTGCTGAAGAACGTGATCATCTAGTTCACAGCTGAACTAGCCAACTAGGTTGTCCTCCTAAGGTTAATTTCTCCTTCAGTGGAACCATACACAGTTTGAAGTAAAGTCGTAAAGCCAAATTGAGCATCAAATGCTGCACCCTTGAATGAGTTGCCTGATATATACATTTAGCTGGCCAAACAGCTCCCCTGCTCACTCTTTGTCCAACCCAACTCATGGAAGAAATCTTCTGGGAGGAAAAGAAATTCGCAAAGGACAAAGGTATCAGGTGAGTGGAACAGGGGGATGACTAGGAGAGGGTGTAGCTTTAATTTTCAGATCGAACACTCAGTGCATGCTGCAAAGCCACTGCCAAATTCTCTATGTGTGGTACTCCGAGGTGAACTCAGCCTCAAATGCAGTATATACTACCTGTGTGGCATGTCTGTGAGGATAATGAAAACAGAAATGTTGAGTGTCTTGAGGGAGAATGTACAAATATTTTGAAAGGCTGATTTCTTGGATTTTTTTTCAATATATAATGAGAGATCTGGCTAGATGCCACCTGCTAATCCAGACAAGCCTTGACCCCCTGGGTTCTTTAGTATTTTCATTTTTGTTTTTGTTTTTGATTTTTTGAGACAGGGTCTCACTATGTTTTAAACTGGGTTTGAACTTGCAGTCCTTCTGCCTCAGTCTTGAAGAGTGCTGGGATTATAGGTGTGCCCTAACCACACTCTCCTTTCTCACTGGATTCTAAACTAACAAAGCACTGTTTTTGATTTCACGCTTCAGTGCCACAAAAGGATTGATGAATTGGAAGAAGTTTAAAAGATCCACAGAAATAATAAAGGAATGCAGAGAGTGATTTATGGAACAGATTAAAGGAGCAAACCACATAGAGAGTAGTTAAGTGATAATGAATAGAAGACATGATGCTAAAAATATTTGAAGTGTATAAATGCCAACATGAAGAATTACATTACATTTTCAGAGAAAGTACCTGGAATCTGGGTGTCAGGAATAAAATTAAAGGCAATCATAGATTATTCAATTATAGTAGCAATAGTAATAGCTATTCTTCAGCTATCAGTAGATGCTAAACCAGTGAAATAGCATTTATCCCTTCATAATGTTATCAATGGAATATCATTTCTCTATCATTTTAAATCAAAGATAACTTAAATTCTAGAACTGAGACTTAGGCTATTGCCAGTATATGAAGAGTCTTACAAATTTCACTTACTTTATGAACTTTCAGTGTTCTTTAATCCATGTTTGTTTGTTTTATGTTTGTGTGCTAAATGCTACAGTACAATACTGAACAAAAATTAAGTCCTGCCCTTATTCATATTCTCCTGAAAGGACCAGCAGTCAACAAATAATCGTATAAGTAAAGTTAAAATTACAGATGATATGGCCAGTGGCTTGTGTAGGAGCACAGTCCTCATTCGCTGCACTTCCCTTGCTTAGGTCTAATTTAAGTTTTGCATAGAAGCCCATATATGAATGTAGTCTGTCAACCCCAAGATCAGGGGGGAAGATGGCAAGTTGTGGGAGATGTATCTGTCTTTCCCACTTGTAGGAACATGTATGTAGATATGCTGCTCTGCCGTGGCCAGCCTTCAGAACTGCCCAAGCAGCAGGACACTCAGGTGGATGGTTTGGCATTCACAAGTCAGCTACTCCATGCATGAACTTGGATGCAGAATGGAGAACACTGGACAGGGTGGCTTTCCTAGGAATCATTTATTGTTTTTTAAAATAGGATTAATAAAGCAATAATATTCTAGACATCTATCCAAATAATCAGATTTGAGTTCCACACTCTAGCAGCTTGTGGATCTCTTCTATTTTGCTGTGCTCCTGAAAACCTTGGATGTAACATTTGTTAATGAATTCTGTGAATTCTGTTAACATTAATGTGATTGAAAATAAGTCTAAACAGCTATAAAAGTGACCACAATGATGTAAAATGTTTAATACATCTAGATCAGCAACTTTTAGATAGTTCCTATTTTGGAGCTCCTAATTGAGTGTGATGTTGATAGATTTTCAGTTAACTTTAAAATGTGTTTTAAATTTAAAAGTAAGGCTTTAGGGCTGGGGATATAACTCAGTGGCAGAGCACTTGCCTAGCATATGCAAGGCCCTGAGTTCAATTGTCAGCTTTGCAAAATAAAAATAAAAACTAAGATGTGTTCTACAGGTATTGGAAACTTTTGCTTAGATGTTTGATTAGTTGCATTTTAAGAAATCATGTTTTAAAAAAATCATGTTTACAGCTGGGGGTAGCTCATGCCTATAATCCCAGCACTCTGGGTGGCTGGGGTGAGAGGATCACAAATTTGAGCCCAGCCTGGGCAATTCAGTGACTTAGTTAAGGCTGCATTAAAAAAAAAAAAAAGGATTAGGAATATAGCTCAGTGCTCTGGGTTCAAACCCCTGTATCTCTCCCCACAAAAAAGAAACCGTGTTTGCAGGTTTTATGCAGTGAAATATATCAAACACTGAAGTCACCAAAGCATCAAAGTACTGTATTCCTTTTGACTCTCTTCTTTTGCATTTAGGAGCTCTAAACTCCCAGGATCTTTATTCTTTCAAATCTTTTTACAGCCTGTAGCTGAGTAGTTCTACAAATAAAGTAAGATGAACTTTATAGTCTAAATGAAAATTCAAGAAGTGGACTGAATCACTTATAAAAGACAAGCGGAACAGATTTTAAGAACAAGAAGATAAAGTGTAACATCAAACTTGCGCGATGCAGCTAAAGCAGTGATGTGAAGAAAGTCTGAAAAGCAATAAATTAAGCTTCTATCTCAAGAAGCTAGAAAAGAAATAGTAAATAAAGTCAGAAAAATAAAAGGAAGTAACAAATGGAAATAAAATTTTAACAGAATAGAAAATAAAATAGTAGATGTTTTACTTGTAAAAGAAAAATTACAGATCATAGGTGATGCTAAGTAAAAAAAAAAAATAAAAGACACAGTATCCTGCTGAGAGTTGATGGCAGAAACCTACCCCATCTGAGGGAGATGGGAGGAGAAGAGGCATCTCAGCTGAGGACTGATAAAGGATGGGAGTGATATGTAGAAAGGGGATTGTGGTAAAGAAAAGAGACACAGCACTGCAAATGTCCTGTGACACCCAGGAGCATAGGCACAATTTTTATAGCTGGATTAGTTTAACTGAAACCTTACTTCCTCAGAAGAAATCTAAATTGAAATGCAGAGCATCTTAAGTTACAGGGGAGTACAGAACTTCAGTAAATTACACTAAGAATATGATATTCTATATAACTTAGTGTCCATCAGATATACCAGGCTGTATGTATGACCATGCAGCACAGGCTGGTCTCCTTGTCTAGACATTTGTACCAAGAGGCAGGAACATCAGCAGCTTTTAAAATACATGTGACCAGGGCCATCCTTTGCGGCCATAGGCAAGTCAGTTCTCTCTATGTAGGAAATTTAAAGGAGAAGCCTTAGCAGAGATAGCTAAGGAAAATTATAGGATGGTATTTTGCCTTTGATGTATCACTATGTAAAATGTAAAACCATGTTAAAATACATTTTTTCTTTCCAAAAAAATTAAAAACCAGTGAAAGAAATTTAAATACAGAACCTGATCATGTATTTAATAATTACAATCTCTAAAATTTTCTAAGAGTTGTCTGAATGTCTTTCTAAGTAATATATATTTTTCAATAAGTATACAACCATCCCTAGGTTATGCTATTATTGGGTACTAGCCATCTGTGAAGTGTTTAAAGGGCATTTTGGGGCGGGTGGGGATTCAAAATATTATAAGTGAATTTAACAATGGCTGGATTGAATAAAGTCAAATAGGCTTCCTTACCATTGACTGATTAAAGTGTTTTTAGTTTTATATTAAAATAAACTATAAAACTATGGTAAGGTAACAAAATATTTGATATCCCCAAACTCATTTCATCAGAGGACACTTGTTTTCCACTTGAAATGCACATTCCTCAGGATCTAACATTTCTGTATTTCATATAGGTAATCTACAATTAGAAAAATAGTTCTGCTTTTGGTTCAAGAATTTGTTCCCACTTCATTGCCTTTTTGGTCATGTCTGCAATTCTGAGCCAGGCCTATAAGACGACTCACTACACAGACCCAGTCCAAGTCTCTCATTCACCCGTCCACCCATCCACCCTCCCATCAGCCTCATGCATCCTCTCCCTCACCCTGATCATTCCAGCCTTCCACCAACCTGAATCTTACACTCCTGCCCTCTGCTCAACTCACTTGGCCCCACACTCTACCCACCTCCACTCCTGGCCTTGCTTTGGCTTGTCAGTGGCCTCTTCATTCTTCAAGATCTCGTTCAAGTACCTGTTTCCTGGAACTTTGTTCTTTCTTCTATTATAGCATTTATATCATGACATTCGTTGCCTATTTGCCTGACCCTTTCCTGCCTCCTCCTTGAACTGAATTTCTTGCTTCATGGCAGGACAGAAACAGTTCTCTTGTTTGTGTACAGTTTTACTTAATAGAGTGCACCACACACAAAGGAAAGGTCTATGCTGATTGTGTGAACTTGAAATTGTGTGTGTGTGTGTGTGTGTGTGTGCGCGTGTGTGCATGATGATAGGAGTATTCTCTATATTTTAAATAAAACAAGTCAAAATATAAAGCATCTGTCTGATAAAAGAGCTCAACTTCTTTATCTTGCTTGTCTTATTGTACTTACAGAGTATTAAAGTGTGTTTTCATGAGTCATTTCTGACAGCATTGTCGTGGAGCATGAGGATCTTATCATATTCATTTTTTATCCTTGGTACTTTTAGCATAGGGACTGACACTTCGTAAATACCCAATAAATAGTATTCAGATTTATTGGAATAAAACATTACTCAGCTCTTGTTTCTTTCCTGGATAATGTAAAATATTGTTATGACAAAGTAAGTCAGTTTGTGAACTCCAGGATCAAAATGCCAGGTCTGAACCCCAGCATGACTGTGGGAGGCAGGTCACTTGTCCTGTTTCCTTAAATGTAAAAGGAGGATCTTAATGGTATCTACCTTTCAGGGATGTAATGAGGATAAAATCCTTGTCTATATTTATAGCTATTTCTACATAAGTAGCATCTATTTATTCTAATTATATAAAGCATTTTTCTAATACCTTCCCTTTCAGAAAATAGACTACATAGTATTGTGATATACAAAAAGAAAATCTCCTGCCCTTCTAAATTCTATTAAATGTCAAATCAAAGATGTAGGTCACGTTAGTAAAGAAACTGCCTAATTATGAGAGTATCATTTACATTATTTAATTATTTTTGTAATCTGACCAAATAGCACTTGATTGTAAGTGATCTATTCCCATCTTTTAAACATTGTCATACAGATTTTATGAAAAAAATCCTCGTATGTCAGAAAAACGTACTACAGAACATGATTTTAAGGTGAACTATTTTATAAGGTGCTCTAATACATTCTTTTTCTATTTGATTCTCAAAAGATCTCTATTAGAAAAACCAGATTTTGTTTTACAGTCCAGTTGGTGTGACAATGCAACTAAATTACAATCAAGAGAGTATACACTAAGGTCAAATGTATGTTTCTAATATTAAGCACAGGTTTTCAAAGAATGGAATTATTTCGAGAACAAAAGTCAAGAATAAATGTATAATGGGGGGGACTGCAGGTGGGCTTTGGCAGTAAGACTGAGGCAAGTGGGAGAAGAAAGGGCAAGAGACCAGCAGGAGCAAGATGCAGAAGCTGGAGTGCATTTGGCATGTTTAGGGGGACAAATTCACAGTGTGGCATGGTGTAAGCTCAGGCTTCTCCTGGGAGCCAAGTCTCCTGGCCTGAGTTAGAATGTGAAGGACCTCAGATGCTATCGTTGTTTCACCAGTGTTAAGTTTAACTGTCCATATTACCAAAGACACTGCTGGCTAACTTGACCCCTCAATTACATGTATGATAGCTGGGGAAAATCTGTAAACACCTCAGGGACCTAAAGCTACACAGAAGCTTCCTTTCATTAAAATAAACTTTCTCCATTGCTTTATTCCACAAACAGTAAACAACACAAGCACTGTCCCAGTTTATAAAAGTAACATTCCAGTAACCATCAATGTAAATGGGCTCAACTCACCTACCAAAAGAAACAGGCTAGCAGAATGGATCAAGAAAGAAGATCCAGCAATATGCTGCATACAAGAGACACATCTAACCCAAAAGGAAATACATAGATTGAAAATCAAAGGATGGAAAACAGTATTTCATGCAACAGGAACCCCAAAAAAGCAGGGGTAGCTATCCTAATCGCAGACAAAGTAAACTTCAAGCCGAGACTAGTCAAGAGGGATAAAGACGGCCACTACATACTTCTCAAGGGAAAACTTCAAGAGGAAGAAATAACAATCATTAATATTTATGCACCAAATATTGGTGCACCTAAATACATAAAACTAATATTAAGGGACATGAAAGATCAAATAAATACTAACACAATTATAATGGGAGACTTCAACACCCCACTCTCACAAAGAGACAGATCAACTGGACAGAAAATTAACAAAGAAATATCAGAACTGAATCATCTCTGTGAACAAATGGACTTAGCAGATGTCTACAGAGTGTTTCACCCTACAGCAGCAGAATACACATTCTTCTCAGCCGCACACGGGTCGTTTTCCAAAATAGACCACATACTAGCCCATAAAGGATACTTAAGTAAATGTAAGGGAATTGAAATCATCCC
>PVJO010019136.1:0-34978 GCA_004026905.1 Hystrix cristata | reverse complement strand
GTGGTCTTAAACTGTGACCCAAATTAAATGTCTCTTCAAGTTGCAGGTGTTAGATTTTTTGCCCCAGCACCAGAAAATCTGGCCTGTATAGGCTCCCACTTCAACAAACTTGTTTACCTGAGACCTCTCATTTGAAATCATGTATGTCACACTTCAACTATAAATTGCTTCTTCATATATTGGGACTAAAATTGGATTAACAGTCCTATTTTCTGGAGCCTTCTGCCTAGTTACAAATCTGAAGAACATCAGTAAATGTGTCGGGCCATTATAAAAAGTGGAAGAAATCATCAACAGATGGAGAAATTTAGATGAAGTAGAAATGGTCACTTTCACTCTTTGCCATTACCTGATTTATCGCAGCTTCTGATTCCACCTGGAGCGGATGCAAAGAAAGCTTACATCGTAACAACAGCGACTAAGGCAAAAACAGCTTTTCCCTGATAAACTGGAGAGTTTAGAGATAAAAAGCAGGCCCACTCGCTTCTTGGCACATAACCTAGACTAGTGTTTCTCAAGGGGACCACCTATCAGAGTCATCTGTGAGATTTTTACAAGTGTAGATACAAAATCACAATGTGCGACAGGAGCTTGGAAGGGCTCATTTTATGAATACCTATGTTGGTAATCACCATTCTAGATTTTCAGGCTCATAGAAACCCTTGTATAATTTAACAACTTGTCACTGATCAGGGGAAACAGAGGGTAGTATTGTATAGGGAGATGACGATCAAAGCATTCATCATGTATATCCAGTTTTACTCTGGTGATATAAGCTTGTTGAATAATTCCAGCCAAATATGTGTATTACATAGCAGGCACAATATTAGGTACTTATATCAATGATTCATTCAACTGCTTTGTGAGAAAAAGAATTGTTAATGCTTCCTTTTTACAGATGTGGAACCTGAAATTAGTGACTTACCAAAACAAGTGATGGGCTGAGACCCCAGGTCTGTTGACCTATAGTTGCCTCTGAAGAGAGAGGACAATCTTTTCAGTCTGTTTTAAGTATTTTTCATAGTGAGGTTCAGCTTTTTAATGCTGTTTGTTTGTAAAATATTACAATAGATTATTCTCCAATGAACACTATCTGCTAGTGAAAAATCCCCTGCATAAAATAAGTGAAAAAGGCATTGAAAACTACAAGATGCCTTAGAAATTAAGACATCTTTTTATTTTGAATAATGGCTCTTACATCGTCATCCCATAGTATAAGTTTATTTTTCCTCTAAATATTTCTATTTACTCATTTGATTATCTGACTTCAACATTTTTATTATGTCCTAAGATTTATTTCTAAAGTCATCTCATATGTGCTAAGTCTTGGATTCAATCCCCAGCATTGTATTTAAAAAAAAAAAACGCAAAAATTCACTGACATAAGCCAGAAAGAATACTAAAATTCTTCTTAAATAGAAGTGTTAAATAAACAAATTGAAATTGAGCTCCCTATTCATGATGAAATATTCTCAAAAATTGCACAGTGACTCAATTTTTAATGGTCTTTGTTGGTGAACTTTGAAAGGGCTTTTTTTTTGAGTTTCAAATATGTTCAATTAGTTTTTCAAAGACCCCTCATCTAACATGGAGACATAATTATTCCTTTAAAAATTCGTATTTTCTTTTCCCCAGTAATTTGTCCTGACTTGGTAGGGGCCAAGGCCACCACATTGCAAAATTCCAGGAGTCACCATGCCCAGAAAATACATTGCAAATTTTGCTTCCTGAAATTGAATAATGCAATAGTACAGATGGAAACTTTCATTTACTATTATTTTACTTCTTGTTTAATATTAGAAAGTGGGGGGGCAGTTTATGTGTAAATGCACGTGTGTGTGTGTGTGTGTGTGTGTGTGTGTGTGTGTAGTTTGGAATTTTAAAAAGGACTCTAAGCTCCCAAATTATGTGTTTTAGATCTTTCAAAGAGTGAATTTAAATTTTCTTTTTTTCCCCTAGTAAAAATGTTCACTGAGCTAACATCTACGTAAAAAAATGAATTTCGAAACTGTTGTGTTTGAAGTGGAAAATTTTTTTTGAGGGACAGTTTATACAAATTATAAATAAGTAATTAAAATGGAGCTCAACTAGAGTTTGTTCTGGGGGAAAAGTGATCTCTTTGTCATGAGTGGAAACTAACCATTTTCATAGAGGGGTGCAGTGATGTGACAGCACAAATTATATTAATAGCTAATGGAGAATTGGAATAAAATGTTTCTAAGTTTCAAAGGCTCCCCTCTTTTGAGTTTTGAAAAGGATTTGTGTGATTGTCACATGAATGAAATGTATTTCTCTTTTTTGTGCTTGTAGAGCAGACATTCATTTGTTCATAGACTTTTTGCAATCAAACTTTTTGATTGTCGGGTTGTCAAAAAGCTCAGAGGTATAACCCAGAAACAAACAGGTAGACATGAGTATGAAAAACTGACATCTCATTAGAGTTTTAATGTGGACATTCATGCTTGCTTCCAAAGATCAGATTTTGCTAGATTGCTGATTATTCACCCATCGCTTAATCCACACCCAGTACTCAGTGCGAATACTACTTACCCATATTGACTGCCCTCTTACTTGTTTAGAGGTCATTGTCCATGACAGCAATGATTTCCAAAGAAAGTGTGTGTACTCTTAAGGATATGTAAAATAATCCATTAGGGTACAGAAAGTAAATAGTAAAGCTTCTATTTGTATTTTTCTGGGTTTTGTAGAGCAACATTAGTATAGTAGCACATGTATACTATTTAAATTTTTAGAAGATGAATACTAAAAGCATATGCTAGTACATGCTAAAACATCTCTAGTGGTAGAGATGCATGTCCAACAAAGCTTAGAGCTATGTCCTGTACTTCATATTCATTTTACACTTAAGTAATGACTGACTATCCCTGTGCTCCTTCTAGCTTTCCTTTTTGTTAGTACATGTTTGCATCATATAATGATTACATTTATTGTGAGGAGTTGGTACATGTATGTAATACATCTTAATTCTTATTTTATCCCCTACCCGTTCTTGAGCCCCTACTATCTTTCTGATCTTTGGTGAGTTGTAAAATTTCTGTAAGCCTCTGTTTTCTCACCTGCAAAATATAAGTAATAATAATACATTGCATAGGATGCAATAATGATTGTTATTTTTGTGAAGAGTTTTGTAAGAGATAAAGTGCTATTAAAATATGCATAGACACTTTGAGAACAGGCAGTTACTCATTTTTATATGTCCAGCACTTTTTGCAATAGCTAGAAAATAGAAGGTGTTCAATAAATACATAAATGAATAAATATGTCCATATTTAGTACCATTTAACAATCTTATGGGAAAAAGTAAGATGTGATGAAAAACATAAAGGATCATTAAGTGGGAAGAACCGAGTTGAGTCTTACTACATCCCTAGCAGTGTGATATTTGAAAAAATCATTCTCGTTTTTACTGAGCTCAATTTTGTCTTATATAAATTGGGCATAACAATGTCATTTTCCTATCTTAACTCACAGGATTGTTTTCAGAATAAAATGTTTATGAAGTACATATATATAAATATGTTATAAACTCTAAAGAAAACTCTATGCTAACATTGGTTATTGTTTCTTGGGTTATATATCATCTTCTGCCAAATCACATTTGATTGGAAGAAATGTGACCTTCAATACTACCTTATTCTTGTTTGTATTCTGTGTAGTGTCTAACACAATGCTTTAATCATTATAAATTCTTTTTTTAAAAAAAAAAAAGAGCTTATGAAGGAATGGTGGCCTTCTGTTTTCCAGATTGCCCTTCCTTTTCAGAAAAAAACGGTGATGGTGTTTGAGGGGTTCCAACCAGCACCAACTTGTGTGCCCCTAAGCACTTTCATAAATAAAAAGGGAAAGCATGTACTGAGCAAATGCTTGATTTATACCTGTCTAGGCAGTCAACCTGCCACCCACAGAAGTGTTGGAAGTTTGGCAGTTAATCATTAAAGCAGTTTTTGTGTTCTGTTCTCTATGCCTGTGCTGTTAAATTTTTCCCATTCTGGTGCTTCTTGATCATTTTGTCCTGTAATGAAAGCTGTGTGGACAACAATTTCTCCATTATCTCGGCAGCATCCCCGCGACAAAAGAGTGCCTCGCATACCTTAGGTACTCTATAAATACTTAGTGAATGAAGGAGTTAACTCTAAAAAATTAAGAATATGAGTACTCCTTATAAATTTTGAGGTATTTGCTTAACCATTTATTTGGCTAATTTATTTGGAATTCAGTGAGTTTCCCACTGTTTTTTTTCATTATGGAAAAGAATGGATAAACTGAGAGTTTGTGTTGAATTTATTTCCAATAGTTTTAACTCTCTTATCTGAGTAATATTGTAATTTCTCTGCTGTATTTATGTGGGTACACTCAGATTTCTCTAAGCTCCTATTTTTCTGAAAACCTTAATTTTGTGCTTGAATAAAGAGAGAATCACGGCGTGTTTGAACATAAGTGTATCCATTCTCAAGGATATGCCTTTCTTTGTCCAACTTTCACTTTTTTCTTCCAAATATATTATTCAAGAAATTACACAAATCAAGAAAGTCACAGAGTAAATTTTAAAGATTAACCATTTAAAATACCATTATCTTTACTTTCAGAAATTGAATCATGAACTTCAAAATTAGAAAATAATCGCATTTTCTGTACTATTTAAATTTGCTTTCCCTAAGGTTCAAATTTAAATGCAGTTTCTCTTACTCTCCTAAATGCTACTTTTCCGAATCAGTTTATGAATGTTATCTCTGCCTGACTTTTATTGTAAAGATTCTAAGAAGTCTAGAGTTGTATTCAACCACTCAATTGACCGATTAAGTTTCTTCTCTTTTCTTGCCCTGTCTACCTCCTATTTGGTTCAATTAATGAGTAGTGAATTAGCTGAAAAGCAAGGAGCAAGGGATGAAGAGAGGCAAGCAAAGCCCTGAATAAAGAGAACTAGATAATTAAATCCCTAAATAGGATAATTTAACCCTAAATAGTCAAGAGTAGACTTAAAATAGCTCTTATCAAAGGAGACTTCAAATTGTTGTCCCCTTACCAGACTGGGAAATTCAGTGTGTCGAGATGGTTGATTCTCATGCAACTGTGGAGCATGACAGCTAGCAACATGCAGGATCTGGTGACCAGGCTAAGAACTTTCGGAGCACGGAGTAAATGGAGATGAATCTTTTTCTCATCAATCAGGATTACATCTCTTGGAGGTTAGTCTGTTGCATATTAACAGCATGTTGTAAACACATTTTGTGCTTCTAAAAATTGTTTGTAATTATAAAAAGTGAATTTTTTTGGTCACAAGTTAATTGCAAAAAAAAACAAAAAAGTGATGATGAAGGCTTCATTGTTAGTTCTTTATGTATCCTAGGACCTAAGGGATTTTTCACAGGCAGATTGGTATAATGCAACCTACTTTTAGATAGGTACTAAATTGGACTCAAATAGAACTTAATTTCAAGTTCAATCTATCAGTATTCATTTACTATAGTAATACAGTGGGGATCTTTTAAAATTGACAGATTTGACTGTCATTTAAAAATATATACCAGATCTCAACTACCAAAAATTATAAGTAGATCTAAATTGTGTCGGTCCATAATGAAGTCAAAGTACCAGACACCCAAATGTTCTTCATGTCACCATTCACCACCGTAAGTCCTCGAATGCCTGCTGATTGTTAGTACAGCTTTCAGGGCAGGGGAGATGAAAGAGAGAACAGATGATAGTAGAACGGGATGGAGCAAACATAGGCATGTGGGCAGAATAATTTCAACTCTTAAAGCAAGAGTGTGTAAGGAACACTTCATAATTGTGTCCTAATGAAAAATCATGATGCCCAACTGACCAGTCTGCATCCTTCACTAGAGACAGAGTTCCTCCTACTAGATAAGTATCTTCAGAATCTGAAGGAAAACAGCAGCTCTGAATCACACAAGGTTCTGCCTGCATTGACTGTGACTGCCAAATGAGGATTATGCTTTCTAGAGCATTTTCCCTATTAAAGGCACTCAGTATTTACTACAGTCTCTTCACTTCCTTTATTTCACTCAGTGTCACTTATTTTTCTTATTTGTCTCCTTGTCTAAACTGTGAGCTACCCATAGTCATTTTTCTTAGGGAGGAAGATTTTTTTAATAAAAGACTAACAATACCCCAATTACTGTACTCCAAATGTAAACATTTCCTGACTTCTAAAATCCAAAATTACTTTTGCCTGTTCTTGAACTTAATACAAATGAAATTATGAAGAATGGACTATTTCATATCTGGCTTGCTTTTCTCCATATAATCTTTGTGAGATTCATATTGTTGATACAGTTTTAGAATGCTATGATTTCAGTAAGTGTCCTCCAGAGGTTCACATGTTAAAAGAGGTGGTAGAAGCTTTGGAAGATGAGGCCTAAGGAGGTTCTTAGATTATTGGGGTTATTCATGTGGGACCCCAGCCCCTTCCTCTGCCCCTCATTTGTTTCCTGGCCATGAGGCTCCATAGCATACACCCTGCCATTGCCATCTACACATCTTCCAGAGGCCCAAAGCATTGGGTCTGCCCAGTCTTGGACTGGAACCTCCCAAGCTAGGAGCCAAAATAAACCTTTCTCTTCGTTAGTTAATTGTGTCAGGCATTTCCTTATAGTGATAGAAAAGGAAGATTATTTATTCTTATTGCTCTGTATTTGTGTGAATATACCAAATTGACTAGTCTATTCTATATTGATATGCATCTGGGTAGTTTCTACTTAGAAATATTCCAAATAATGCTATAAATAAATGTTAATGAAAAGTAACGTCTTTTGGTGAACATATGTATGCTATTCTGCAGCATCTATACATAGCAGTGTAATTACTGGGTCATAGGGTATGCATATGTTCAGTTTCAGTAGATATGCCAAACAGTTTTCCAATGTGGTTAAGCAAATTTCCTCTTCACCATAAGTGTGCGAGTAAGGCATCCCATGTGTTTTATTCAACATTGTATCTCCTGCACCTGTCACAGCACCTAAAGTTTACTCAAGACTTGGATGAGTAAATTCAGGTAACCAGCAGTGTCTAAATGACCACTGACCTTTCGTTGGTCTTTCAAGTTTGTCAGAAGCCAAAACAAGTTTCTAACTCACTTTACAATTTTGCCTAAAGCTATCCCTAAATAACAAGGGGCGAAAAAAAGGACCTCTTCACTTAATAATGTTTTCTAGCACAAATAGTTCGCTAATAATGGAATAAGCAGTATCAATTTGGTAATAGAATATGAATATGCTCACCCAGGAGGGCATTTTAGTGTCATTTGTCCTACCCCCTCATTGTGCAATGGATAGCACGGAGGTCCAAAAAATTGAATTATATCCCTAAGCTTAAAACAATATTTTTGGGATTAATAAGTGGACACATTCTGTGTTTTCTTCTTTAAAACTTTCAGTTGGATGATTATTTAATTTGTGTGAAATACTGTGTTCAGGGGCATTAGGAAAGACCCTACTTCATGTTTGATTGATACAAATAAATGTAGTCACTTTTTTACTGTGACCACTCTCCTCAACAACTTCTTTGTTTTCATTACTTAAGTATGACAAATTTATTTTGCTTACCATGTAAAATCATTTAAATTTTTGGAGGGATAAGAATTTTTTCTTTTTTCCATGGCCTGGTCAGAATCAATTCTGAAGATAGTGATTTTTTTAAAATGAACTTTTTATTTGTTTATTTCTGTGTATCAAAGGCATCTGACAAAACTGTGCTGAAGAACAATAAGCTTTAAATCTTTCATCTAAATAACACTTTATAGTGAATATAATTAAAATTGAGAGAAATACAACTTGACACTTAATATGTGCCTAATCAATAACTGCAAATACTTTGACAAAGGTTGAATCATTGCAAGTGTACCAAGATTTGGGACATAGACTGGATTTGGATGAAGATATGTGTAGTAGATTTAATCAATAACTTCAAATCTTTACTCATTCTTGTATACCCCTGCCCTCTACCATAATTACTTTGTTGTTTTTTCCAATAAGAAAACAAGAGTTGTGTCTTGTTATCCACAGAGGATTGGTTCCAAGACACCCCACAGGTACCAAAATGCTCAGATGTTAAAGTTCCTTACATATAATGGTGTAATGTTTGCATGTAATCCATATGCATCCCCCTATATATTTTAGATAAGCTCTACATTACTTATAATACCTAATACAATGTAACTGCTATCTAAAAGATTGTGATACTACATTGTTTGGGGACTAATGACAAGAAAAAAAATCTGTGCATGTTCAAAACAGATGCAATTTTCTTGAATATTTTTCATCTATATTTGTTGAATCCATAGATACAAAGTGCTGACTGCAATATCCCACCTCAGTTATGTGACTTTCTTCAACCAGTGGAATGTTAGGGGCCATTAGTGACTGAAGACTTACAGGTGGACTTGTTTAATGGTAAATGTATATTATAGACTCTATGGCAATCACTAAGAAAAGGGTTTTTTAATAAGTAGAATTGGTATGTTTAAAAATGAGGAAAAGGGAATTATGTAAAATGCTCAAATAAGACAAAAGTTACAGAAAGCTGGCCTACCTGCTTCTTCTGTGGAATCTGAGGGAGGCAAAGCAGATTTTGGTTCCTCCTCTAGAGGGGCTATTTAGATCATCATGGCAACTGGACAGAGCTGAAGAAAGCTATTAGAGGTTTTGAATTTGGTAGACCAGAAGGGATGAAACTCCAGTCAGATGTTACAGTACAGGCTCCAAAAGACCATCATATTCTAATCAAAGTCTATTATGTGGTGCAAACCCAGTAGAGACATACTGTATTGCTCTGGTGCTTATACTAGAACACCACTTTTGCCCCATATTCCTGACTCTGACATGACTAGGGTAACAGAACCTGTTGGCCATAATGTATGTTTTCAAGAAAGATAACAGAGGCTGTAGTTCCATCACAATCTCAAGAGGTGAAGCAACCATGCTTTCATAGCAGATCACACTGTTTACACACTGCTTGAAAAACTAGACTTCAAACAAGGAGTTGCCATCTGTATCATATACTTTATTGCCTATAGATCTCTGCTCCACAGTGCCCATGTGAAGGCTGAAGAAAGGGACCTGGTTCATGGGCTAGTAGAGGAATTGAATTAGCAGTATGAAAAATTGCTAGGGCTGGGAATTTAGCTCAGTGGTAGAGCACTTGCCTAGCAAGCACAAGGCCCTGAGTTCAATCCCCAGCACACACACAAAAAAGCAAAAAAACAAAAAAACAAAAAAACAAGAAAAAAACAGCAGTATGACAAATTCCTAGAGCATGTAGTTTAAAGGTTTGGGGCACAGATGATATTGAGAAGGAACAAAAATTGTTTTGCAAAATGAAGCCCTCGAAGTGTTTACTCAGAGAGAAATTAATTATATTGATGAAATTAAGAGAACTCTTGGTGAAAAAGAGATTGATGTGATTACTGAAATGTTAACTAATGTAAATGTTAGTAATTATTTGAAACTTCTCTCATATAGAGAATGAGTAATAGATGTTAGCAACAGAAGTTCTTTTGAAATAAACCCATGGGACACCATGGCAAAGGAGTCCAGCATATCTGGAGTCGCTCTCCTTTCACCAACCAAAGAAGAATTTCAGCAATTTGCAGCAGCCCTTCAAGTTGGAATGGAAATTAGTTGCCATCAACCCATGCCTATGATAGGTTCCTAGTAGCCACTGGAAAAGCTGGCCAGACACTTTCAGGGCTGTTTCTGTTAAGGTATAGAGGATATGCTCTTTACAACTCCTGATCCCTTGTCTCTGGACAATGTGCTCACGTGAGATTTCAGGCTTTGGAGAACTCAGGCTTCATATGAGCAAAGTGTAGGCCATCTCTTTATGATATTTTTCTTATCTAAGTTTCTGTTTTCCTGAATTATGCCCCTTTCCCCTTCAGAATTAGGTTCAGGATTCTTAGCCTCGATAATAAATGATCCGAAGGCATAAACAATAAAACTTAAGTGGAATACAGTTCCTGAATACACAGAATCAATTTAACCACAGCCAATATGACCATGGCAGCTATATAGCTGCTTGAAACATAGCAGCTGTATGACAAAACCTATCACAATAACTGAAATAATATACATGGTTCTTCTCTACAAACAACACATTTTAGCCAAAATAAAAAAGCAGAATAATGACTTTTATCAAGTCATTATAGTTGAGAGATGGAATTAGAAATACATAGCAACTTTGAAATCTCTATGTTCATCTGACCTTACTACTAAAAGCTAATATGCCATGTTTCTTCTTAGAGAAATAGGTCATATCTGGCACAAGTGTGAACTATTTACTCACGTTAGGCCATTGCTATAGCCTAATAAATCCCAAGTCTCCCCTTCACTGGGAAAAGACAATTTAGCCAATAAGCAGCAAATCATAAGTAAATAAGGGCTGAAGTAAAAGGTTTGACCAAGTTTTCTCAAGGTTCATCAAATTAAAAGAATATGTCAATATTGGTGCCTTTTTAGATATGGCTGCAAAACAGTTTATGAACACTGTTAAAAGAATCTTAGGACTAAAAAAGAAGGAATGAAACAATCATAACTGCCTGACTTAACTAGCCCTAAAACCTTATTTCAATGTATGAAAACCATATCAAAGCGAGCATTCACCAATTAGATTTACACAGAAACCTACTTTGTTTCATCCACATTGTTGAAATTTTTCTGGTTTATTAAACAATGATTCTTTGTGCTAAGGGCAGTGTGCATGCACTATAACCAGTCATCTGTTTGAGCTTCAAAACCGTGTTTTGAATGCCTATTTCCACCTCAAAAAGGACTCAGTTGCATAAGTGAGACACATAGAAGAGAATCAGGAGAGTAACACTGAGTTGAGATAATGATTCTGAAAAAAAAGTTGCAAAAATGATAAGGAACATTAGAAAAATATGATCCTTATAAAACATATTGTCCATAAAATCCTAACACCTGCCGGGTCCAGTTTGTGTGTTCAATTGTCTCTTCCAGCAAGCTCACCAACACGTTTTGTTTTTCTGTTAATTAATCTCAACTGTCTGTTTAGTACTCATCTGTTACAGAGACACCTTATCCAGCCAGGAATCCAGAAATGACTGGCAGGCCCAGCACTGGCAGGAAGGTAGAGCTGCAGCCAGACTCTTTGATGTGGCTTGGTGGACATTTCTCTGGTAGGAGGAATATGAGGTGACCCTTGCTATTTGAGAGCCTCAAGAGCCTCATGGTAACAGGCAACTCAACTCCCTCACCTATTTGAGAGTTCCGTGCTTTGGATAAGCAAGAATAATTCTTCCTTACATAAGCTATACAGATGGTAGAAAACACAGTATACTTCTCCAAGAAATTTCTACCAAATTAAAGAAAAAAGTACCTAAACCCTAATGTAATTAAGTACTATATTATGTGGTTTAGATTATATAGGCAATAGCTTGTATAGACATCCAATAGTAATATTATTTTTATTTTCATCCCAGGAGGGCATGGTCATTAATATAAGGTTTATATTGTTGTGACAGGAACCACTTCTAACTTAGAACTGGTTTAATAATTATGTGACAATGGTTTTGCCTGTGGAAAACAAGCACAAAACAGGAAAGAAGCTAGGTATCATTTTGAAGTTACCAAATTACACTTATTTCTAGTATAGAAAACTAAATCACATTTTTTCATTTAGAGAAATGAAAACTTTAATGTTTTTAGTGTGACTTTCTTATATGAAAGAGACACAAGTGAAGAGGTAGTAGCATATTAAATGCAGACATTAATTGGGAATATAAAGTTTCTAAATGTTAGAAAACAAATATGTCCTATAAGAGGGATATATGTGTATAAACGTTTTTATTCCAGCAAACCATGCCGAAAGCTTTTGTGGCAAACCCTCTGTTTATAATTCTTTCAAATATCCTATCACAAGGGCTGGGGACTTAGCTCAGTGGTTAGAGTGCTTGCCTAGTGAACACAAGGCCCTGAGTTTGATCCCCAGCACCAAAAAAAAAAGAAAAAAAAAGTCCTATCACAAGACCAGGAATAAAATATAGTTTGCGATACAGTGGACATGTTTCCCTGAAATTTAGCCAGTGCTTTTTAGAATGGTATTACATATTTTATTTCAATTTGTATTATTCTGGATTTTACTTGCATAAAACAATCTTGGCAAATAAAAAAATAAGTTATGACAAATAAATTAGTAAACAAGAGAAGGATTAACTGGGTTGTAATCTCAAAGGAAACCAATTTGTGATGTACCAGTACTGACGACACAGAGCATTTTATTGGGTAGTAACTGTATTGAGAAATGAGCAAAAAATGCTTAGAAGTAGAGTTCTATTAAATACAAAATCCTCCATAAGTTTTCCAAAATTATATGAAGATTATTATTTTCAGCTAATATGGTGCATTATGTTGCAGCCCCTTCCAGCTGCTACAAGAAGCACTATAAACAGGGTGGCTTATAGACAACAAGCATTCCTTTCTCACGGCTCCACATGCCGGAAGCTCAAGGTCAACGCAATGACTGGTGAGGTCCTGTTCCTCACAGATGGTATCTCCAGTGTAGAAGGGACCAGCTAGCTCTCTGGGGTGTCTGTTTCACAGCAGTAACCCAGTCCTGGGGTAGAGCCCTCAGCCCCTGAGCGCCTCCCGAAGACCACTAACCCTTGTGATCACCACACCGAGAACTGAATTTTAATGCATGGACTGGGGTGCAGGGGCACAAGTATTCAGATCACAGCAATACTGATATTTTGTAAGCCTTATCGAAGCACTGGAGTATAGGAAGAAAATGTGTATTCAGTTTTGTCTCATTTTCTTCAGTATGTTTTTAAAAGTGTGTTTTATAATATATCTGATATATTAATAAGTTTTATAGAGTTATAAATAACTAAAATGTATATAGGGAAAGGTGATCTAAATTTTTTTCTTGTGAGGAGCATGTTGGAAGTAATTAGAGACTGATCTTAAAGGGTTATGAACCGCCAATGAATTTGAATCATAAAAAATGAAAAGAGAATAAAGTAGTAATCTAAACATTTATGATGCAATAGTTACATTTCACTGAAAGTATGCAAAAACAGAATGAGGCAAGGGAAAGGTTGCTCCTGTACCTTCTATAGAAGAAAGCAGTAAGGGCAGGTGAGCCTTAAAGTGATGTGATACATAGAAGGCAAATGCAGTACTAGTCAGGGAATATAGAGCAAAAAGAGAGTAGAATAATGAAACCTCCCTTTGATAACTACCAAAAATTGCTAAAGTGTTGTATTTTTATTTAAAATTGAAACAATTCATCCAGAATGTTTCCCAAAGATGCTTCTGTCTACCTTAAATTCTCCCACCTTACTAACTCTTCCATCTTTCCTGTGCTTCTCTCTATCCTACTCCTAGTCAGTTCTGGACCAAAATCTTGCAGAAGACAAAGTTGCTGTTCAAATCTACATTCTCCCCACTCATCTAGCTAATATCAACCTAAGAAATACAATAATAACAAAACCAATAACAATAGCAGTACTAGGTAACACTGTGAGCCCTTACATACGGGAATTCTTCTAAAATAGACATAATTACTCCATTTAACAGATGAGTAAACTGAGATATACAGTGCTTAAACTAATCAACTACTAAGTGGCAAGGCCAGGATTCAAACTCAGGTGTTTGGTTCTAATACCTTTATTCTCGCCTACTCTGTACTGCTAACAATATCAAAATAAAACACAAGGGAATTTCGAACAGATTCTCTATTTAATCTTTTCTTTGTGTTCCCATTCCTAAGATCCCAGCATCTAAACATGTATTTGAGTCGAGTAATACTACCATTAATGGATTAAACCCAATATGCGATCTTTCAAGTAAACGTAGAGGAGTGGGAGGAGAGGAAAGGGAAACTATCCCAGGTACAGATGTTATTTCTAGGTGAAGAAGAAATAGCAACGTTGGCATTGCTTTTTATCCTTTGTGCATCTAAAGGCTGCACTTGGCAATGTAAGCACTAAGAAAATCCTGGCACAGCTGTTCGTTCGGTCTCATCATCTTTTATCTATGTAGTGTTTTTCCCTGAAAGTAAGTCTTTGAAATTCCGAAAGCCATGTACTTCTCCCACCACTCCACATCTATGCCAAGTTTCAAGATCAGCTTTGATGTGTATCTAAAGTGGCTTGGCACTTGGCTGTCATCATTCCCTGGATCTGTCTCACTCTGAAACTGGGATGCGCTCATTACTGTCCCATGTGAGGAGACCAGCTGTGTAGGAAACCACGATGATATCTTTCTATAACTTCCTGTAGCTCATGGGTTATGCCAATGACTGCTGGAGGACGCCACATACATGGGTAAGAGTTACATGTTTTGAAAATGTGTAAGAATTATGTAGCTACCCCGCTTTAAGCCACAGACCTCCACAGACCACAACTTCAATTCTGAAGGTGAATGCTCATCATAGATTACAGTGGCGGCCAACTATAAGAGCTGCTGGATTCAAATGCTTTCTTTTCTCAGGTTGAGGAATAAGCTTATCATAGAGTATATTTGTTGTGTTTTAGGTAAAGTCTGTTTGTGAGCATTCTATTAATGAGTCATTGTTCTCAGTATATTTTTTCCACTCTTTGTATTGATTATACAGATTAATAGTCTGCGTTTTGGCAGATTCGTACATCCACATAACATACTTGGATAATTTTCACAACTTCTATTACCCCTCTTTGCCTCCCCTCCCTAATAGTTTCACATTTGGGGGAATCAGTGTGTATAATACATTTTTCTCAAATTCATTCTTCCCTTACACATACCCTTAAACTCTGTATTATTCCCTTCCTTATCTAATAGTCAATTTTAATGGATTTATACACTATTAATTTCTCCTTCCAATTAATATCCCATTTCAAATCTTTAGTAACCTTTTTGAAACAAACACCCAAATTAAAATTGATGATTGATCATATATCAAGCATTAATAGCTAGTATCTATTAATGATTCATAGCATATTCTAGTGACATGGTTGTTATTAAAGCGTCCAACAACATAAGTAATAAAACCTGTCAATCTCTGTCCCCACTCTGGAAGGCAAATATATGAAAATGTCTCAGAGACCACAGAAGTCTGTAGTAAATAGTCTCCTGCTTTTCACATGCTACATGATATTGCTCAAAAAAAAAAGTCTAAATTTTGGTGTCTTTTGGCTTTAATTTAGGTTGATATGGTTTGTTTTTTCATTTGTTTTGGTTTTTCTTCTTCTTTCTGAGTTACATGATGCCTGATTTTAGGATAGAGCATCTCAGAATTTCTTCCAAATTTGTCCCTTTTACATTCTCATCTCAAGTATAAGATAATGAAGTGGGAAGACTGATGCTGGAAGGGATCTTACAGAGCACCTTAATATCTACATTTTAGAAATTAAACAAAAAGCAAAACAGGGAGGTTCTATAATAATTCAATGCCAACTAGATTCAACACACTGTCCCAGACATTATAAAGCAGGGTAAGCCTGGGCTGACCAGTGTGGATTGCAGTCGCCAGCTCCCGAGCCCGTGTCTCCAGATGAGGTCAGCTAGGGGGAACCGTGGCAGGAGATCAACTGGAAGGAGGCAGAATGGCGAGGTTATATTTCCCCTGGCTCTCTCACTTTGCAGATTCCTTTGATGGCTCAGACTGACCACAGCCCATTGTGTCTCTTTTTGTGTTTCCTTCTCTTTCCATCTACAGCGTCCTCATCCTTCTCCCATTCTTCAGGCCCACAGTGTTGACAGCTACACTGCTTCTGGGCCTGCCTGTGCTTTCTCCGTCCAGACTTGCATGACTAGTTCCCTTGTAAATAAAGCCCCCTTCACTTACTCTGAGTATGTCATCTGTCTTCTTCGGGGTTGCTAACTAGTACGAGGATGTATACTCAGGTCTCAGGAAGTTTGTAAATTAACCAGATTTTATAGGGTCACTCAAAAATAGCAGATTTGAGATTAAAATTCCAGTCTCCTAAATTCTGAGAGTTCATTGAAATATTCCACTGGCCCACAGAAGAGTTTAAACTGGCCTCGTTAATAGGTAGGTATCTATAGTTTAGCAGATACAGAATATTTTTAATTTGTTGCTAGTATGCCAAATTGGTGAAATGTATATAAAATACTTATATTTGTGGTGTCATTTGGCTACTGTACAGTAGCAGATTCAAAGCTGTTTTCTTTTCTGTAGTCTCCACTATTTTCCCTGGCCATACTCCCAACCTACTGGTCCCAGTAAGCGTTGGGTTTGCAAACCTTGCCTTGGTGTATTTTCTTTTCCAGAGATGTTTATATTTGAGAATAATAATAAAAGTTAAATAATGAAAATAATCTTCTGATGACAAAATATTAGGTATCACTAGTTACAGGAGAACTGGAGAAAGGTTTTGTTTTTTTTTTTTGCCAGGCAAAGAGCAACAAGGCTTCAGAGACCCTTTACCCACATCAGCAGCATTTTCTAGCTCTTCATTTCAGCCCAACATAAAGCTGCTGTGGTATTATGGTCATCTTCCCATTGAACGTGCTTATCATTACTGCTGATAATAAAAGAGATAATAAAACACAGTAGAAAGATCCATAACCCAGAATGTCCAATGACCACACCTGTTTCAGTTTAATAATAGTACAGAATCATAAAAGTTTTAACTGCAAAGAAAACAATGATCAAAAATGAGCCTTGTTCCAGCTCCAACATCTGCTAGAGGTATCCTCTTGGATTTTTCCCCCGTTATATGAATTAAGGAATGGGAATATACATTTACACAAATGCAGTTCAAATCTTTAAAAATCATTAACCTCAAACATATGTTAATGACTGAGAACCAACTTAACTTATACAATAACAGCATGGCCTGCATGATATCACTGCAATCATCTAGTATAATCCACAAAAATTTCCATGTCCTCAGAGATGTCTTTGCTGGGACCTTAATATAAACAGCCAAGAAGATCGTCCTGTCATCACGCATCCCTCTCCAGAGCAAATTGATTACAATGGCATTATTTCAGAAGTGTACAATTATTTTAAAATACATTTCTAAATATTGGATACAAGCAGTACTTAGTGGCCCAGATGAACAAATCTCCATGTATTTCCATGTTATATTTATCTAAAAGTATTACTTTTATACTCAGGATATCATCAGCAATAACATGATTTCATCTAATGGAAACTGTCTTCTATCAGAAAATTTTATGTTTAATATGAATGTTTAGAAGAAGATAGACTTTAAAAGGCAACTTATGAACACACAGAGTTAAATAATAAAGTTGAAAAATCTATACAATTTCTCACAATTTTATACATGAAAGCAGATTCTTTTTAAAAAGTTAGTACTAAGATTTTATCTGCTTAAAAGTGAAGATTTCTGCTCTATTTGGCAGACTTTACATCACAAAGAATGATAATTTTTTCCATTATGTTTTTATTATTTGCTATAGTTTACCTCAAATATTTATGGCAATATTATTACTGTCTTATGAAATATAATCTGTCCAAACAGTACAACTTAGGTGATAGAGCAAACCTGTGACACCCCCTGAGTACGGCAGAAGAAAAGATTATGTGTTTACTTTTGCATTTTGTAGTAGAACATTTGTTCTTTTCTTAAAGAACAAATGAATTGCCATTTGTTCACCAATGTGTTTTAGACTAACCCAATAGACACCGACTAAATTTTCAGCACTTACTCTATGAAGGAATAGATTAACAAATGACTTTTAAGTAGCATAAAATATGTTGACTAGAAATATCACTATCCTACTTGTGTCAAAATATGTATGCTTAGTATTTTTAAATATAAGCTTTCAAAAAAGGTATAATATCATCATTTTACAGTAAAACCCAATTCTCGTTATAGACTGCAGTCTCTTCCTTAACACTTTTTTCTAGAAAGAAATAGGTAGTAGAGCTCTCATAGAATTTCTAACAGAAAAATTCTAAGCTTTTTTGTACCAAGTTCCCTCATCTTTTCCTTAGTCCTTAACATCTTTCTGCTGTTTGCTCAAGTTTGGACAAAGAATGGAAGTACCTAGGAACAAGCCATAGTCTCCATCCTCTTGAAGCTGGGTCTCTCCATCTATCTAATGTTGTCTGCCTCACGCACGTGCTGGATATCATGCAACAAGTCATGTTTCATAACAAGTTTGACCAGAATCTTATTCTGAAATCTCATAATGGAGCAAACAGGAAACATAATCAGAATTAGAGTGCTTTAAACCAAACCTGCTTTTGTGCATGTTATTGTGACCGGAAATGTGATCACATTGTCTAAAATAATAGAATGTGAAATTTTTAGAGCTGGAAAACATTTTAAATATAATGTAGTTCGACTCCCTTGAATTACTGATGAAGTCTCTGAGACTCAGGAAACTGAGAAACAAGTATAAGTTCACCCAACATACTGGTAGTAGGCAGAGTATGAACCAGATGCCAGGTCTTCTATTTTCAAGTTCACATGTCTTGAAACTCACTGCAAATGAGTCAAAATGAAAATTTCTTTTATTATTTTTAACACATCAAACTAAGTCACAGATTAAATGTGAACTGTTTCTTAGTATAAAAATGAGATAAAATTAACTCTTAGGAAAGGTAGCAGCAACAAATAAGCAAACTCTTCAATAGATTAGTAAACTCACTTGGCAATTTTTTTTGCCTTTCTTTTGCAATAAAAAATTTGTGGCAAGAAAGTTTTTGTTTGTTTTGTTTTGTGGTACTGGGGATTGAACCCAGGGCCTTTGCACCAAGCTACATCCTCAGCCCTTTTTAATTTATGTACTTTTTAATTTTGAGACAAGTTCTCACTGTGTTACCCAGGCTAGGCTTACACTTTTGATCCTCCTGCCTCAGCCTCCCAGACTGTTAGGATTACAGGTATGTACCACCATACCCCACTAAGAAACTCTTTCTTTTAAACCTTTGAACTTCAGAAAGTTAAAAATAAAAGCAAAGAAGCATTTTGTAGCTTATAAACCATGTATGAAAAGTAAGGGAACAAGGCAGATAATTATATTTATATATGATATATATTATATATTTCAGTTATATAATCTATATAATTTTTTATATACAAGTCAATAAAAACTGACAAGTATTTAACATAAAATACAATGCTTATTAGAGATTGTAGCGGATTCTTGAAAAGTCCTGATTACTGGGCAGTTATGCTGTCTTCAAGTGCCAAATTTAGATCAACAACTTAATGAATGAAAGAACACAAATGACTATTTTGTGACAAATTTGTCAATATTGTAAGATCAAAGTTTTAAAAATATGTGTGAACTTAAATGACAATAAATGTCCGAAGAGAAATTTATTTCTGCTGAAAAAATTATGTCTATATTTTAACAGTAACATCTTTAAGCCTTAGCAAACTCTTGATCACTTTCAACAATAAACTTTAACTAAGTCTGAATCACTGACAATGTCATTCAGTTTCAACATTCTTAGATTCAAGTATCTAATCCCAATGCAGAAAATGAAATCAGTAATACAAGCTAACTTTTGGTTTGCAGTTACTAAAATTAAAGTAAAATATTTTAAGCTCTTTCATAAAGAACCCCCCAAACTGTTTCACTCATTTGTTAACAGAAAATAAATCCTTCAGCGAGTCAGCCAGCACAGATGATAAACTATCTCTCAGTCTAATTTGCTCTGGAAATAATTATGCAGTCAGTTTGGCATGAATTCATTTTAATCAATTCTTAAACCTGGAAACTGAAACATCTTCCCAGAGGGATTTCTGCAGTACCCTGCAGAAGAGCTGTTACCCTTCAGCTCTTTAAAACAATTTGCAAAATATACGGGCAAATACAACAAAGGTGTTTTAGGAATGGTGCACACACCAAGAAATTGAAAATGACACTGAGGGGTAGAATGCCCTAGCGATATGTATTCCGGCTGGTCTTTCTTTGTGGATGTAACAAAGATTTCTAGTGGCCAAATGCCTGCTTAGTCCACAAATCTAATTTTATTTCAACATAAAATGATTTCAGTATGTTCCAGTGAAACCATGATGGGACCCATGATTTCCTTGAGGGAAAGAAATGTATTCTAACAAGAGAATGCTACTTTCCAGCACTGAACATAAGTTACCTTACCATCATACTTCTGAGTTTCTATGAAGATTCCTTCAAAACTTGCCATGCATTTCAATTTTTATTATGACTTTAAGAGTAGTAAAAGCATATAAATGCCGAGTTTAGGGTATGGAACAAATCACCATTTTAGTACTAACAAGTACTGCCAAGAGTTTAATCTAATGCAAGTGCATTTTAATCCTAAAGACAATGAACTAGATTTTGATACCTAGAATTTCATGTTGATGGCAAAAAATAATAGTATGGCATACTAAATAAAAGATTTCCAAAGTTTTGTATTTTAGAAAATTGGACATATCCTGATTTTGCTGCTGCTAAATATTATTTTCTCTACACACAACTTCTTACTATGACCATTATGCTGAGTGCCCATTAGAAACATTATACTCAATAGACGGTTTATATTATATAATAAGAAATTATTGCAGGGCCATGGTGGATGTTTAATAATGATTTATAGGGTGGATGATACTGTAACATCTTCTGGTGAGACCTTACTCATTTGAAAAAGAGCAGGAATGAGTTAAAATTTGGTCTTTTTTATTAAACACACAGACCTTAACTTTGATTGCTTTTCAAAAACTATATAGTAAAATAAACATGATTAATACATTACTTCCAGTTAGTAGTTATTTTTAACTAGCATAAATTGATAAGTATAAATGATTTGTAACTAAAATAATAACTTTTCTGCAAATAGATATATTTAAGATTCCATGTCCATGTTTGGCTTGGGTCTAGCACACTGTATATATAATTCAGTTGTATATATGCTATTAATTTTTCTTTCATTATCCTTATTGATATATATGTTTATATATGATATATATTTAATATGGCTATAAATATCAATATATTTATATATATCTATCCATATGTCTATGTTCTGTATCAAACCACTTGAAAAACTCCTCTATCCAGTGGCCAAAATAAATTTGATAAGTAAATCCTCTTATGGACGAATATTTTGAGTGTAAACTAGAGATCAGACCTTGTTAAAATTACCACAACCCACCATTTTGAAATGATAGTTACTAAAGTGATAATAAAACTATATACAATTTATCAGATTAGAGCATGTGAGTTAAGTAGGGAAAAGGATCTAAAATACAATCAGTAATTCAGACCCAAGTGCTTTGTGTCATTTTAAAATAATAAGCAGAAGCTACTCCATTGACTTTTAATTTTCACTTCACTGAGAGATGGAGTTTATGGAAGGCCTTTCCTATTGATTGCTGACCTTTTCCTCTCATTTGACGTTAAATACCATGCAATCAATGCATCGCCAGTGTTATGTGGACTGACATGGATCAACAAATTGAATGTGACCATAAGAAATAGAACCAATTCTTGGCTTAACAGAGACTACAGAAGTCTAATTTGTAAGCTTCTTTTCACCATGTCCTATTTCTTAGTATATTCATGACATATTTTGTAACACACCACTAGTAATCAATTTAGTGAAAGATTTTAGCATTTTATTTTCA
Source organism: Hystrix cristata (assembly GCA_004026905.1). Lineage (NCBI taxonomy): Eukaryota > Metazoa > Chordata > Mammalia > Rodentia > Hystricidae > Hystrix > Hystrix cristata. The sequence goes on along the minus strand of PVJO010019136.1, from coordinate 13,404 downwards.
CTGAGAGCTTTGTTTCAGTGTTTTATTAGTAAAAAGCAACAAGATGGTCTTCACAATTGTGGGAAGCCATTATCAAGTCAAGTCATTTTCATGTCTCAGATCTTAGAACACTAATTTTTTAGGCCATCTTTCTGGGAAGGAAGAAATTCCTGAATCATACTAAGGTTTTTTTTATTTTTAATATCCCATGTTGAGATTGAACAAGTAATATAGATGTATGAAATGACAATTTTTTGGTATATTCAAAGGGATAAAATTATTATGATATAATATAGTTTAAAATCTTAGTTATTAAGACTGGAAGATCAATAGTAGACTATATTTATTTTTTCTTTGATGATACAATGTTAGTATTATCATAAAGTCTAGAGGTGTTTTCTTGTATATATATCTCATATATGTATGAGATATATATATATATACTATTCTACTGCTCAAAAGGAAGGGACAATATTAATGTCCTTGTTTAGCTATATATGTCATATATAATATACATGTGATTTTTAAACTTGTAATTACAAAAAGAACAACCTGCTATGAAAATGTACTAAGAAGTCCTCCATGTTCAGCATCTAAAAGGGGAAAACCCAATAAATCTTATCCATTCTTAACCCAGACTTTTTGGTTTTCTTCATTTAGAGGTTATAGAATCAATCATTTAATTGAATTAACACATCAGTCATTTAACTCTATAGTCTTGTTCAAAACTATGATTCTGGGGTTGGAGATTTAGTTCAAGCAGTAGAGCCCTTGCCTAGCAAGTGCAAGACCCGGAGTTCGATCCCCAGCACCGTCCCCCTGCAAAGAAACTGTGATTATGTTGCTTAATATAACAATGTTTGAAAACACTGAAAAAGAGGTTTTGGAGAGAAGGATTGTTGTTTTACTTTTTCATTTGGGACCATACAATAACACTCAAAGTTTCCCAATATGAGATACTGATTTCTTCACAATTTCTTTTTTCCTCAAACTTAGCTGCACACTGAGATCTCCTGGAAAACTTTAAATGCTGCTGATATCTGAGGCCTCTCCCCAGAAATTCTGATGTAACTAGGATGAAATCCTGGCAATGGGTTTTAGAATACTCCCCTAGGTGATTATAATGTGCAGTAGACTTGCCGCCTACTGTTGTAGAAAATCTGGTATTATTATGATGGCTGGACTGCCACCCAACTTTTTCAACCATCTCATTTTTTAAAGACATTCTCTCCCTTTCTTTCTCTTTCTCTCCTTTCTTGTCAGACATCTCTGTCAAAGTTTGAATGTCACTGACAAAGCAACCAGTTAGAGGCTGTGAGGTGGCTGAGTGGTAAAGTGTACCCTCAACATGTGTGAAGCCTGGGTTCAATCCCTAGCATACGCACACACAAAAGCAATTACTCTTATACTTTATTCCACAATTTTTGCAAACATGTACTCTTTTATACATGTTACCGACAAGGACAATAATTTTAGCAGTATTTATTTTTGTTAAAAGAAACCAGTAGAATTGAAGGCCAAGTCACCTTCTGATTGCACAAACTAAACAAGAAAGTATTACATATTTCAGCTTTACAAAGCATCTTATTGGTTTTAAAAGATCCATACTATGGTATTGATAAAGTTCATATTGAAACACATACATAATAAGGAGATTAAAATATTTATTTTACATATCTACAAAATGTATTTTCATATTTCTAGATCAACCACAAATCATATAGGAAAATAGGTACATGAAAAAGCTTCATAAAAAATTAACATTTTGAAAAAAATCACATGTGAAAGCTCATTAAATAATAACAATGACAAATAAATAGTTAATCAGCTTTACTTATTAGCTGCTGCCATGCATTTCTGGCATTCCATTCCAAGCAAGGGTCAGCATGCAGGGTATAATTTCAAACTATGAGACTGTAAAAAGCTACAGGGCTTATTTTTGAAGTGAAATGTCACAAGGTCTTTCTCCCTCTTTCAAGGGAAGATCACTCATGGCTGCTAAACTATTCCCATGAAAATTACTGAAAAAGCACCTTTCTGAAATGTTACTGTGAAGATTTATAACAACAATTTTTTTTAACGTTTCTGTTTTTAACAGGTGTTGTCTGGAAAAGGGAGGGGTGGGCAGAGGAACGGAGAGGCCTTTTTCTGTTTTAAAATGTCATGACTGAGCAATGTGTATAATAGTATCAATAGCCTTTAAAGAATTATGAGGAATTAAAACTATAGGATGTATGGAATTTAAATGCAAATTGTACACATGAACATACACACATCTTGAAAAACTTGAAGAGGAAAAGCTATTCCCAGAGAAGGTCCTGAATCTTAGGACAGCTTGCTGGGTTTGATCAAAGCAGAAAGCATTATACTTTCAAGTGAGAAAATAGCAATGGCAGGCTTGAGTCTTCCAAGCAATCAAATCTGTAAAGCAGATGGTTAGAGTCGGTCCAGCCTGGAAGTCTGAGTTCTAACTCATACTGTGCTTGCTGGATTTACTGGCTCTCTTCCTCTCTCTGTGATGCTGGGCTGGCTTGGCAGGCGACACACTCTCAAAGTTGTGGCTGGACTCATTGTGTTGTCGGGTGTACCTCTTGCACTTGCAGGCGGTCACTACCGTGATTTTGTAAGTGCGCGTGCTGCCGTCTTGGCACTGTAGCTGGATTCTCTGGGTACGCGTTTTGTCGTTGACACACCTCCACTCCTGGGAGCTCCTCCTGCTCCAGTACTTGGTTCCATAGCCTCCTCCAATCCAGTTAGGGAGCACGGGCAGGGGCAAGCACTCACCAGCACACACCAGCTCCTTCAGAGGGCTGATGCTGGTGCACTGGCCATCAGAGATGTATTTGGTGGACCTCAGTTCCCGGCAGCCCACTTGAACCCGACCTGCAGGAAATAGAAAAGAATATGCATCACAGACAAAAAGCAAAGGAAGCCTTCTTTAAAAAGGAAAAAAAAAGTAAGTTACGGTGACAAAATAGTACCCAAATGATAGCAAATTCCCAAAGAGAAAGTGAATCCCTGCTTTCATGGAAAAACATCAGTTACATCATTTTAAGTAAAAGCTATGACTTTGGGGAGGGACCTAGGCCTGACCTTTTTTTGATGTATAGCATTAGCTAATTGCTTATTAGAGTATTGGAAAAACCTCATTTTCTTATTCTCATCTCCCAGTAAAAGTCTAGGAGCTCTTCCATTTTTGTGTAAATATTCATTCTGTAGTGAGTTAAGAAGAACACACTTTAATCTTCTTTTTCTCATGAGTCCTATTGGTTAATGTCTGCGAGTGCTTCTAATTAGGTTTTTAAAAAAAATCTGTTCAGAAAATGTGGAAAGTATTTAAATACTGTGTACAATACGTATGCACTCTGTAATATTTTATTTCAATTATAGAATTCATCTGCACAGAATCATACATGCATCTGAGTACAACCTTTGACATTTTGCATATCAAACTTAATAACTACATTTGATTTTTTTTTTTCTTTTTTGTGGTGCTGGGGATCGAACTCAGGCCCTTGTGCTTGCAAGGCAAGCACTCTAATCACTGAGCTAAATCCCCAGCCCCTTCTGATTTTTTTTTTCTTTTTAATAACTACATTTGAAATCCAAGTTCCCAAGCTATATTTTAAAAATACAAATAGTAAAATGTTTGAGATGCAAAATGCCACCACAACTCAAAATTTAAAGAATATAAAAGCCTCTAAATCAGGAACGTATGGTTGCCATAACAACTTGGCTACATTTCCATGAATTTTATGGCAGAAAAATACCTAACATGTCTGATTTACAACTGCGAAAGGAACCACGGTATTCATTTCCTGAATACTGGTCATGGCAAACTTTTTGTTTTACTTATTTGGATTTGATAAATATGTTCTCTAATTGACTGTTTCTTGTTACATGCCTTATGCAATTACAACAAAAATTAATCTTGAAATATTTGCACTTTTCCTTAACACAGCTTTGTAATCAAAACTTCAGGGTAACAAACTTGCCTACAACACGCTTGAGAAGAAATCAAGGCTTGTTATCCAAGAAAAACAAAAGAATGTGTAAAACCACGGGGCTGATGGAGTTTTAAAAATAAAAATTACAAAAGACATTAAGTGGCTGTATGTAGAATACCAAAAGCTAACTCAAAATAGAAAGTAAATTAGGAGTTTTACTTCATTTCTGTACCCTAGTACTTTTGAGATAAGTGATAGAGTTGAAGGGGAATGTGATAGTGTGGGAAAATATATGCATGTACATATATACACATACAGGTCTAGAGCTGTGGGCTTGAAACGAAAGGGTGAACGACCGGGATTGGGTTCAGCAGTGAGCTGGGCTTGCCTGCTCCTGATACCAGCTCACCTTCCTGCAGCAGCATTAGGGATGCTCCTGGAAAACCCAGAGATCACTGTGGCCGGTCTAGCTTTTTGTTCCTATATGTACAGAGATTCAGCATTTTTGCGGTGACAGTTCATTGACAATGAATACCCACCACATTGCTCAGTAATCTAATAATAATCACATAATTCCTATGTACTTTAAAGCAGCAACATTCAGGAAAACTAAAACACCTTGATTTTCTTAGGAAGACATTAACAGTCATACAGGTCTGTTGGCTTTAACAGTCACATTAACAGTCATGTGTCCTTTGGCTTCTGAAAGGTCAAAATTGCTTTTGTAGTTGAAAGGAGTTTAAGGAGGAGGTGCAAAAGATTTCCGTAAGATTTCCTGTGCAATGTTGCCCTCGTTCTTCTCTCTCTCTTTCTCTCTCTCTCTCTCTCTCTCTCTCTCTCTCTGATTATTAACATGTGAACTCTTTTCAAAGAAAAGAATGAAACAAAAGTTAGGAGGAGAAATTTGAATCCCCATTAGCTAGTGGTCAATTACTGTGTCAATTAAGCAAACAGAAAAGGATAAAAGAATGCTCCCTGTACAAAACATTTGTGTACTGTTATCTTAAATACCTAGTCTTTTGCAGAAATACACAGTTACCTAAAATTTGATGTGATTAGTAAGGACTTATTACAGAAAAAAATATACTATCTGGCACTTTTAGCTTTATACCTCTTACATTGAGCATCAGCAAACTTTGTTTCACTAGACAGATCTTAGAAATCCATCTGAACATTTTTTTCTCTTGTAATTTCCTATAGGTACTTTTGGTTAGATCATTACCTTTATATGCTTTACCGAAATTACACAGCCTGAGATAAACTGACAAAATAGCTCAAACTTAAACTATGTAGAGCAACACTTTTTAAAATTCTTATTTTGCAAGTGTTAAAAAAGCCACAGTTTAATTCCTGGATTGTGGATGTTTGGTAAAATTTAAGTCTGTACTTGTCATTAGCAAACTACTCTTTTAATTATGTTAACTCTACCTAGAGAAGAATGCCAACCTCCACATGCAGCAATTGCTCCCAGATTGTTGTGCAAAGATATATATGGTTCGGATTAGTTAACAGAGAAACAATTTGACAGGAATGTGAGCTAATGCTACCAAATAAGAAGAAAAATATCTGTACAAGTAAAACACACTTACCGTTCCGATCCAGTCCCATGTTACTGAAATGCCTGCCTCCATTTCTGGCTTGATTCAGCGTGCTGTTGCTGCTGGGGTGTGCTGGAACAGGTTTAACCACATGTGAATAAAGGATTTCTGTGGCATCATTTTTAAAAGCCAAACAGCCTTTCATGAGGATGCATGCAAGAGGAATGAGACAGAAATGAATGGCAGGAGGAAGCATGGTGCGTGGAGGATTTGCTTGGCTGAAGAGCTGGTAATTCCTTTCCCTCTGCTTCTGCACTGTAACTGTGAAATTCCTCCTCAAGGTCCCCTTTATATATCCACAGAGGTTTGGCGTTCATTCAGGTGTAAAGTTTTGTAGAGCTCCAGAGTGAAAACACAGAGAAGGGGTGGGATCCCTACATGATCCTGCAAAAGAATTTTACCAATGGAAAAGAAGGCTGCGAAAAAAGGAGGAGCCTGGTATACAAATTGCCTGAAATTTCAGAGTTGGACTTCACTTGTCTGTGAGCAGAAGCAGGCAGGCATGTTCTATAGCAACTACAAACTTGACTCTGCCATTTCCTTTCCTGAATCTAGCTTACACTCAAGTTTAGTTTAAAGGAAAATACGTTGCTGTTTATTTAAAGAGACTGGCTTTGTCGGATCTATTCCGTACTCCCCTCAGATTTTTGAGTATTTGGGGCAGGGAGAGGGCTCTTCCCAGAAGACAGGCAGAATTCATGTGAGTTTATGCCGTGCAGGAGTTGTGTGAAGCTCATAGTTGGTTAAGCATGTTTTGTCTCTCAAGAAGCAAACCGATGTTATTTCTTTAAGGTCTAAAACACAGAGCTAAAATCTGCCCTCTGGACACGCTTAAATAACGCTGCTTTGATCTGCTCGAACTACCGTGCTGCTAGGTAAATTATTGCCAGGGGTTCTGTGTGGAAAATAATTGGCAAAGTTCTGTCTGCATTAAAGTAACTAATACCAGTTCTCATCTAAAATATGCCATAAGCATTAACATTCATAGCATCACTTTACATAAAAGAGAGTTATCTCAGGCAGACTATTGTTTAGCAAACTAAAATTATTTTTTTCTAGAGTTTTCATTTGCTGTAGAACAAGATTTCTATTTATTTGTTCATTACTTCATTTGAATCCACTGCCCAAATAAGAAATACTACCTTATCCACACTTGAAATAGATGTTCCATTAATTAATATTAGGTCACCGATTTACTTCCCTTAAATAAAAAAAAAATTATTAAGTTTCTTCTGATTTGTGGGAAATTTTGATTGGAATAATTACATATTATAAATCAACTTTTCAATTATAAATTTATTTTTGTCTTTGGGATGGCTACTAAAGTTGCCTGAGAGCATGAATATTTTGTATCTCTCTTCTTTGCAAACTATTACTGATTATAATTGCTACTCACCCTTCCTTTCTTCATTCCTTCATTTCTTTTTCCTTCCCTTCCTTCCTCTCCCCTTCCCTCTACTTTTCTTTCCTACTTTTATCTACCTATGTAAGTGTACCTGCAGTCACACCATTGATGTTTTGGAAAAAGCAATTGTTTATTATGGAGGACTGTCCGGTATGTTTAGCAGCATCCCTAGCCTCTACCCACTAGATGCCAGTAGCACCCCCCACCAACTAGGTGTAACAAAAATAATTCCAAACAATGCCAAATGCACCCTAATGGGTAAAGTCATCCCAGATTGAGAACCAATCATCTATCCATCCATCTCACTATAAAAAGAAAGTAAAAATAAGAATACGAAACTAATATTTAACAATAATAAGGAAGTATTGTTCTTTTTTGCAAGAGAGAAATGGTACTATTGTTTTGCTTTGAAACAATGACTACGCCTTTGGAGCTATATACTATAATATCAGAAATTGTATGGCATCTATAATGATCTTCAAAAGTAATGTGGAAGGGTGTCATTAGATGTGGGTATTGAGAAATTGGTCACGGTTGATGGTGTATTCTTATGCTTGTTCTAAATTCTACATAACAATTTAATGTACATATACCTCCTAATAACGATCAGAACTCTACCCTAAAATTGCATGATGTTATTTACTCTAACATCCTTCCTGAAAAACAATGTATGAGTTTATTTTATGTAAATGGTGATTATGTATGAAACATTCTTCAAAATTCTGTGAAGAATTTCTTATCCTGCTTTTCAGAGGACTTGATACTCATTACACAAAGTGTGTTAATATTAACCATTGACTTGAAAACCCCATTCCTATAGGAAGAGAACCAAAATGATCTAAATCCGCTTATACTGCATTTTCTCTTTTGTGTCAGGAATGGGATCTATTTTTATAATTTAATTATTGGGTTGGGCTGAGATTGACCATATTAATGAATAATTGTTAAATCTGCTCTGCACCTAGTACTCTGTAGGCTCAACCATAGGAGATCCCCTCTAGCAGAAGCAAAATTAGTTGATGGATATGATCAGGAAAAATTCAGAGTTCCTAGGTCCAGTATATCTTGTGGGACCAAATTTAGAAAACTACTCTGCTAAAATAGAAATAACTATTATTTAATCTTTAACAGTTACTATGATCTATTTACTTCGTTATGAATAATCACAGACAATAATATTCTGGAAAGATTATGGGTATAGATGTTTAATATTATAATTGAGTCTCTTTCATCTTCAGGCCTTGGTATGTATATGTTTTCCCCTTTGCTTAGAATGTCTTTACCTCTCTTTTATTTCTTGGCTATCATCTATTTTTTTTCTTCAAGTCCAGTTTAGATGGCACAAGGACTAAGTAATCTTCCTTTGCCTTTCTACCTCCTTCAGTCTGGATCCAACGTCCCATCTACATGTACCACAGCAGCTACTTGTCTGCTGACTTAGCAAGTCTTGTGATAGCAGAACCATTTTACTTTATAGATATCACTGAATAAGTGGGTAAATTAAATATTTAAGAAATACAGGGAAAACCCTTTAACATATAAAAAGATTGATGAATATTTGTGGTAGGCAATATGGCACCCAATATTGTCTTCCTCATAGTATTCACAACCTTGTAGCAATTCCCTTTCTTGAGTGTAGAATGAACCTGATGATGAACTTGCAGTGAGTACAATACAACAACATGATAAGACATAACCTCTAAGATTCCTGAAAGACTTGACTTTTGTCCCGCTACCCTTGCTTGCTTTGATGGAAGCCGGCTACCTTGCTGTGAGCTCCCCTGTAGAGGAGCCTATGTGCAAAGAACTGGAGTCAGTAGCCAATAAGGGACTGAGAGCCTCAGCTGAATAGCCCAGAATTCCATCAGCAAACACTCAGATAAACTTGGAAGCAAATCCTCTCAGTTACTCCTCAGACGAGGCAACAACCCTGACCTGTATACCCCGGACGGTACCCTAGGAAAGATGGTGAGCCAAAGGCACTTGTGGGAATTAAGAGGTAATAATTTTGGTGGTTAATCTGCTATATAATAATAGATAATCAGTACAATATTATTTATACAAAAATGAAAATTTTTCCATTAAGCCATTTTGTGAGCCATGCCAGGGCGTTGAGAGCACCCCATGTGGATCGATTCATTAAATGTAGTGAATATAATCTTCCTCTTTGGGTGCACTTTGAGACCTCTTTTTCAGTTCACAGCTGAGTCATCAATGTGGTATCATTATAATAGTCAAATAATAGGATCAGAATTACTACTATTGTTCTGATATGCAAAAGCACAAAATAAATTTTTATATTATAAATAGTATTATGTATCATATGACTCCTGAAACTGGAATCATAAAAACTGGATTGAAATTTTTTTTATCTCAATTTTTTTTTGCAATTCTAGAATTGAGCATTTCATTCCATAAAAGAGTGTGCTCCTGAACTTAAATCTCATTTTGACCACTCACAATCTCTATGAACTTGGATATATTTCCTAAAACACTAAGTCATTTCCTTCATCTGTAAATCATGACCACACATGCCTACCTTATAGAGCAACAAAAAATATGACAGTGTCTGGCATAAAACCTGGCCAAAAATATGGAAAAAATTCATTGAATGTGAATCTAAAAGTACTGTTTCTCATTGTAGTCTCCCAATTATAAACATGACCTTGGAAAGACTAGAGACATCTCAGATAAAAACAATTACCTTTTTTTTTTTTTACCGAGAACATCTATTGGTACATTGTATACATAATGATCATAATCAACATGGTTATTTCGTACCTGTACATGAGGTATCTTGTTTTTCCCCCTCTTCCCCTCCCCTCCCTTCCGTTCATCCACCCCTCTCTATTTGCAACAAGTTTATTTACATTTTTCCATTTTTTTCCCTTTCATCTTACTTTCCTTTTAACCTTCCTTCTTTATCCCCCTTTTCCCTATCTAGTTCTCCTCTCTTTTGAATATTATCCTTTTTATATATATAATATCTATTATACCCCTTTGTCCTTATTTACACTTATGGTTTCTCATATCAGAGAAACAATTCAATGTGTACTGATAAGTGTCTGATTTATTTCACTTAATAGTATGTTCTCAAGGAACATCCATTTACATACGAATGACTCTAGTTTATTCTTCTTTTTTTTTTTTTTTTTTTTTTTTGTTGGTGCCAGGGATCAAACTCAGGCCCTTGTACTTGCAAGGCAAGCACTCTAATCACTGAGCTAAATCCCCAGCCCAAGTTTGTTCTTCTTTATGGTGGTGTAGTACTCCATTGTGTAGAAAAACCACATCTTCTTTAGCCACTCATTATTTGTTGGGCATTTAGGTTGCTTCCAAGACCTAGCTATTACAAATTGTGCTGCTATGAACATGATTGTGCATATATCACTGTGGTATGATGGGAAGATACCAAGCAGAGGAATAGCCGGGTCAAATGGAACCTCTAGTTGTAGTTTTCTGAGGAATCTCCATACTGATTTCCACAGTGGTTGGACCAGTCTACATTCTCACCAACAGTGGAGGAGAGTTCCTTTTTCCCCGCAGCCCCGCCAGCACTTGTTATTGTTTGATTTCCCGATAATAGGTATTCTTTCTGGAGTGCAGAAACACTAAATCTCCTGGAGAATAAAATAGGAAGAACTCTCAAAGACATAGCAGTTGGAAAAAAATTTATGAACAGAACTCAGACTGCATGGGAAACAATACAAAGAATCAATGCTTGGGACCACTTCCTATTAAGAGGCTTTTGCACAACAAAAGAAATTACTAATAGAGTCTGGCAAAAAATCACAGACTGGAAGAAAATTTTTGCCAGCTGTCCCTCAGACAAAGGTCTAACATCTAGAATATATAAAGAACTCAAAAAAATCAAACCCCCCAAACTTAAAGACCCTGTCCAAAAATGGATATCTGAAATGAATAAATACTTCTCAGATGAATAAATAAAAATAGCAAATAAATATATGAAGGAATGTTCAACATCATTGGTCATTCGAGAGATGTAGGTCAAAACGAAACTAAAAACAATTACCTTTTTAAGGCATAAAATAAAAAGGTTAAGAGGAAGGAGCTTGTTTAGCCTGACAAAGGAAGAAATAAATGTTAATTTAGCTAAAAAAAAAAAGTAGCTTGACCAATTTTTTTTATCTTTAACAAGAGAAGAATTAAAATAAATATGAACAGAAATATTTATTGAATGAAGGATGGACTGTATCTGGTACTTTATGGTTTTAACTATTTTAAGAGTTTCAGTTGATAGAACAGAATTTGTTAACTGGAAAACTGAATAAAATAGGTTTAGGAAAAAACCAACAAGCTACTGTAGTGTCTTTATCTACAAAAATCCTCGACAAGAGAATGGACTAACCTCTTTCATTCACTTTATATCAGCATGTACTGAGCCCAGTATTTCCAAAGACAGTGTGGTCCAGCCTACAAAGCTACTTGCAACTTGAAGCCTGCTCCATCTTCCCTTTCCCAAAAGCTCCTGTTTAGAATTTCACTAAAGGAAACCCCCTTAACTTAATCTTCCTGTACAATTTTCTTTCTTCCTCCTTCGTTACCTTTGTTGGGTTTTTCCTTTTATCCTCATTAGATTCTTTTTGGTTTGATTTGGTAGAATAAATGTTTCTTTTATCATAAGATGTCTCCATATGGGCAGTGTTAATTTGGATAACTCTGCTTACAATGATCTGTGTAATCTGATGCAAGCCCCAGGAGAATACTCCAAATCCAATGAGTAAATTGCTGGATAGCATGACTAGGTCTCTGCAGCATTGCCATTTGGGATGGATAAGTGCTGTAGATGGAGTGTCCTGTGCATTGTAAGATGTTTAGGAGCATCCCTGTGTTCTACCTAAAACTAGATGCTAATAATATGTCCCCAACCAGAAAATGTCACCTGCAAACTCTAGGGAACAGCTTAGGACACCAGGGACTGGGCTTTCGCTTGATTTTTAAAACTAGAGACAATGGTAAGTTGTCCTTTTTATTACTATTTGATATCTTATGCAATAGGAAATGAAGTCCTCATCTTTTACCTTTGGCCCATGTATTCCCTAAACTAAATCTGACCAAGGCTGGCACCATGTTAAATATCCTGCTCCCAGTGGTGGACAGGGACCTAAATTAGTTTCATTGTTTTGTTTTCCTGATAGTTATTCTAAAACAGTGTTTCATCTGGGAACTTGTTAGAAATGTAAACTCTGAGTCATGCATAGTGGTGCATGCTGAGGTAGGAGGATTGCAAGTTTGAGCCCAGCCTGGGAAATTTAGTGACTTAGTGAGACCTTGTCTTTAAATAAAAAGAAAGGAGAGAAGGAGAGAGGCAGAAAGAGACAGAGAGGGGAGGGGAGGAGAGGAGAGGAGAGGAGAAGAAAAGAAAACCCTGGATTGAACCTCAGAAAAGAGTCAGAATACCTTAGGGTGCAGCCCGGGAACTTGTGTTTTAACAAGCTGCCCAAATGATTCTTATGTGTGCTGAAGTTATTGATGTGCCGTTTTAGTGCACACACAAGCCTTCGTAACCGTGATCTTCCCCATAGTCCCCGACAGTTGTCTAATCTGTGGGCCTCTGTTCCAGCTTCTTCCGGTTCTCACAGTCAGATGCGAGCCCTGCCCAGCAGCTCAGCCCACTTGGCTAAAACCCTGACCCGTTTCCTTTTGCTATATTTATTTCTCCCTCAGGACTTGACATCGTGTTCCTAAGTCACTGACTAATGTGCTGTTCCACAGAAATGGGCGCCTAGAACCACAAGAATTACTACCTGCCATGGTATCATTCCTTACTAGAAATTTTGGCAGCCATATCTGATTTGCTCAGAAATCAGCACTGACCTAGGTTTAGGCCAAATACTTTGATCACTGTGGTTTTGGGTTTTGTCCACTGCCTCAGGGGCATGCCACAGCCAAATCAGGTTCCTGGCCCTGGCACCACACAGTGTTGCTTCATTCTTTCCTGAGGAGTATTATATTCGAGTACCAGCAGGCTTCATGGCAAAGCCTGTTATGATTTTATATCACCAGTACAGACTTGAGCTTGGAGACAGCACAGTTTGCAGAAAACTGACATACCAGGAGAACAGAAAGAATTCGGTAGAGGATTTAAGTCCAACAAGGCCAGTTTTCCTTAGGAAATAAAGCTGTTGCAGAATTCCTAATTTTAATTCTGGTATTTCTTAATGACATTATTTTCCTCCATGCTTTTTACAGGTGAAACCTGTGGGCTGGGGGGAGCCCCACAGCAAGCAGCTGGGGCAAAGGGATTGATAGGTAACAAGTTTGATTACATGGATTGGAAATGTGGATTACAGCAGATCATTGACTAATCCTGCTTTATAGGTTTAGAAGTTTGGATGTTATCTGCTACACAATCTGCTTGAACATGAGCATTAAAGGATGTATATGTTCGCATGAATGTGTTTATGTTTATTTTCACAAAGTGAAAACACCATGTAACTTCCACCAAGGTCAA
>PVJO010019135.1:0-35052 GCA_004026905.1 Hystrix cristata | reverse complement strand
AAAAACAAGAAACAAGATCTAGCAATATGCTGCATACAAGAAATACATTTAACCCAAAAAGAAATTTATAGACTGAAAGTCAAAGGATGGAAAATAAAACTTCATGTGAGAGGAACACAGCAAAAAGCAGGGGTAGCTATCCTATTTGCAGACAAAGTGAACTTCAAGCCAAGACTGATCAAGAGAGACAAAGAAGATCACTATATACCTGTTAAGGGAAAACTCCAAAAAGAAGAGATAACAATCATTAATATTTATGCACTGAATACCAGCATGCTCAACTACATAAAACAAATATTAATAGACATGAAAAATCAAATACTAACACAATTATAATAGGAGACCTCAAAACCCCACTATCACAAATAGAGAGATCAACTAGGAAAAAAATCCACAAAGAAATATCAGAACTGAAGCAAATCTGTGAACAAATGGACTTAGTAGATGTCTACAGAGTGTTCCATCCCACAGTATCAGAATACACATTCTTCTCAGCTGCACGCAGGACATTCTCCAAATTCCACCACATATTAGCTCATAAAACATGCCTAAGTAAATGCAAATGAACTGAAATTATCCCATATTATCAGACCATAGTGCAATGAAATTGGAAATCAATGGCAAAAGAAACCACAAAAACTACATAAACACATGGAAATTAAATAATACTCTCCTGAACAACAGATGGGTCACAGATTAAATTAAAGAAGAAATTAGGAAGTTTCTACAATTAAATGATATCGCCAACACAACATACTGGAATTTATGGGATGTAATGAAAACAGTACTATGAGGAAAATTCATAGTGTTGAATTCCCACATCAAGAAAACAGAGCAAGCTCAAATAAACAACCTAATGTTGAATCTCAAACTTCTAGAGAAAGAAGATCAAATCAAGCCCAAAGTTCATACACGGAAGGAAATTATAAAAATCAGAGCTAAAATTAATACAATTGAAACCAAGAAAACAATACAAAGAATCAATGAATTAAATAAAATTGACAAATCCCTAGCAAATCTTATCAAAAAAAGGAAAGAAAAGACTCAAATCCATGCAATTAAAAATGAAATAAATGAAATCACAAATGACCCTGCAGAAATCTAAAAGATCATCAATACCTACTTGAAGAACATATACTCAAACAAGATGGAAAACACTGAAGAAATGGACAGATTCCTAGGTACATATGAGTTACCAAAGCTGAATCAAGAAGATATAAAAATACTAAATAACCCAATATCAGCCATTGAAATTGAAGAGGTAATTAAAAACCTACCAACAAAGAAAACCCCAGGTCCTGACAGATTCACACTGAATGTTACAAGAAATTTAGAGAAGATCTAATGCCACTACTCTTCAAACCCTTTAATGAAATTGAAAGGGAAACAACACTCACAAAGTCATTCCTGGGAGCAAGCATTACCCTGATACCAAAACTAGAAAAGAATTCAAGCAAAAAGAGAACTACAGACCAATTTCCCTAATAAACGTAGATGCAAAAGTCCTCAATAAGATACTGAAAAACAGAATGCAACAAATCATCAAGAATATTATGCACTATGACCAAGAAGGATTCATTCCAGGCATGTGGGGAAGGTTCAACATATCCAAATTGATAAATGTAATATACCATATCAACAGAGTCAAGGACAAAAATCACATGATCATCTCAATAGATGCAGAAAAAACATTTGACAAAATCAAACACCAATTCATGATAAAAAAGAAAAAACCTTACAGAAAATACGAATATATGGTCTATATCTCAATCTGATAAAAGCCATCTATGACAAACCAACAGCCAACATCATATTAAATAGTCAAAAGCTGAAAGCTTTCACTTTAAAATCAAGAACAAGAAAAGGATGTCCGGTATCACCACTCCTGTTCAACGGAGTTCTGGAAACATTAGCCAGAGGGATTAGACAAGAGAAACAAATAAAAGGAATAAAGATAGAAAAGGAAAAAGCTAAATTATCATTATTTGCAGTGACATGATACTGTACATAGAAGTTTCCCAAAATGCCACCAAAAGACCTCTAGAATTAAAAAACAAATTCAGTAGCATAGCTGGCTACAAAGTCAACGCTCAAACATCAATAGCATTCCTGTATATAAATAACAAACTCACTGAGAGAGAAATTAGGGAAGCCACACCATTCACAATAGCACTGAAAAAAAAATTAGGAATAAATCTAACAAAGCAAGTAAAAAATCCTAACATTGAAAACTACAGCATTCTGAAAAAGGAGATTGAAAGGGATATCAGAAAATGGAAAGATCTCCCTTGTTCTTGGGTAAGAAGAACCAACATAGTGAATATGCCCATATTTCCTAAATTACTATACAGATTTAATGCAATTCAAATCAAAATACCAGTACCATACGTCACAGAATTAGAGAAAACAATCATAAAATTTATCTGGAACCAGAAGAGACAAAGAATAGCAAAAACAATTCTGGGTAACAGGGACAAGGCAAGGGGCATCACAATCCCTGACTTGAAATTATACTATAAAGCTATTGTGATTTAAAAAAAAAAACAGCATAGTACTGGCAAAATAGAAACAGACCTAAGGATCAATGGAACAGGTTAGAAAATGCAGAAACAACCCCAAACACACCCAGATACGTCATCTTTGACAAAAGAGCCAAACACCCTCATTGGAAGAAAGCCTCTTTAATAAATGGTGCTGGAAAAACTGCTTTCCACATGCCAAAGACTAAAACTAGACCTATTTCTTTCACCATGTACTAAACTAAAATTGAACTGGATCAGGGATCTAAACAGTAAAACAGAAACATTAAATTTGCTGGAAGACTCTTGGAAGGACTCTTGAAGACATAGGTGTAGGCAAAGATTTTATGAACAAAGCCAGACTGCATGGGAAATAATACAAAGAATCAATGACTGGATCACATCCTATTAAAAAGCTTTTGTACAGCAAAAGAAATCACCAACAGAGTGGGGGGACAACACACAGAGTGGGTGGGAAGAAATTTTTGCCAGATGTTCCTCAGACAAAGGTCGAACATCTAGAATATATAAATAACTCAAAAAATCAGACCCCCCAAATTTAAAAACCCAACCCAAAATTGGGAATCTGAAATGAATAGACCCTTCTCAGATGAAGAAGTACAAATGGCAAATAGGTATATGAAAAAGTGTTCAACATCACTGGTCATTCAAGAGATGCAAATTAAAACAACACTGAGATTCCATCTCACTCCGGAAAGAACACCTATTTTTCAGAAATCAATCAACAACAAATGCTAGCAGGGCTGTGAGGAAAAGAGAACCTTCCTCCATTGTTAGTGGGAGTGCAGACTGGTGCAACTACCATGGAAATCAGTGTGGAGATTCCTCAAAAAACTACAACTAGAGGTTCCATTTGAACTAGCTATTCCTCTTCTTCGTATCTTTCTGGAAGAATTAAAAGGAGCATACCACAGCGATATATGCACACTCATGTTTATAGCAACACAGTTTGTAATAACTAAATCTTGGAAACAACCCAAATACCCAGCAACTGATGAATAGATAAAAAAGATGTGTTTTTTTTTATGCAGTGGAGTACTAATCTCCCATAAAAAAGGATAAACGAGACATTTCTAGGTAAATGGATGCACCTTGAGAGCATACTCTTAAATTAACAAATCAGACACACAGAAGTACAAATTGCATTGTTTTTCTGGTATGAGAAACCGTAAGTGTAAATAAGGATGAACATGTATGATAGATATTGTGAAAAAGAAAGAAAATATTCAAATGGGAAAAAGAACTAGGGAGGGATGGGGGAAAGGAAGGAAAGGAAAAGAAAAATGAAGAAAAAAGGAAAAATATAAATAAAGCTGTTGTAAATAAGAAGGAGTGGAAGGGAGGAATGGGGATGGAAAAAAGAAAACCAAGATATATCATGTACAGTTATGAATTAACTATGATGAATATGATCGTTATGTATATCTAAAATGTACCAATGAATCTCCTTGGTTCTATAATAAATGAATAAATAAATAAATAAATAGGAGATAATGATTTATGATTTGCAAGGTTTATTATGACAAAGAGACATGATTTTTTACACACTACAGAACTGGATACAAATATAATGTATTACTTACGCTTAATATTTGGGGAGATGAAATTAAAAGGAAAACAGCCAACCAACAAATATGTTTTTCTAATCAGTCCTTTATAAAATTTAAACAAGTAGTCAGAAATAAATTATAAAGCCAAATCTTGTTCTAAAGGTAGTCTCCCCTATCTGAAAAGGTCAGCGTGCCACCTTCCTACAGAAAACATGCAGAAAATGTGCAGGCCTCATGTAGGAACTCACAGACTCTTCCACATGATTTGGAAAGCTCGCTCGGAAAAGCCCCCCCCCCCCGCCCCAGGACCTGCCTTTCCGATTCCCAGTGCTGTTGGCTCCACTGTGGAGAACCTTGTTTGAGAGCTTTCATTCTGTACAGCTGCCAACTTTTCGTCACTCCCTTGGGTCTTAAGACACCTGAACTGTCATTTTAAGAGTTGCGTTCTGTAGTGGTTTCATTTAAACACTGTAGTTATTTTTGGCACACGAGTCTGCCAGATGACTTCTTAAAAGAGGCAAAGTCCCCTTGTAAAACTCACTCCCATAAGGAGCTCCAGTTTATAAGAGTTCAGAATTGAGCTGCTCCATGTGACAGGAATTGAAGTGTCTAGATCTTTCTGAGATCCTCTTTCATGCCTTCCTCCATTCCTCTGACAGTGCAAACTCCTACCCGCCTCCAAGAATCCTTAAGATTCTAGGAAACACATGTCGACAAAATTGTCTGTGCTAATCTGACAATTGATTTTCTCCATATGAAATTTGGACAAAATTCTAATGGTCTAGCAATGTGAGAAACCAGAATGGTCTCTGGAGAGAAGAATGCCCAAAAAAGGAAAATGGGGAGCTTTCGGGTGGTGTTCTGAATCTTGACAGGGTTATAGGTTACACAGGTGTAAGCATTCACTGGGACCAAACTGGACATTTAAGATCTATGTTTTCACCACACATGCCTCAATAAAATGCCTGAAGGCTCACACCGGCACAATTCTGATTAGTGACTCATATTCGCTTAATTAAAAATATGGCCTGTGACATCAATATGTTCCATCTATAAAGATCAAGTACATGTTTACAGACTGTAGTAGTGACCCTTTTTCTCTTGTGACAGTTTCAATTTAAAGTCTATTTTGGCCGATAAGTGTGTAGCCACCCCTGGCTCTTTTGATAATATCTCTCTCTACCCTTTCATGTTCAAATTGTGTGGATCTCTAAGTCTTAAGTAAGTTCCCAGTAGAGAACATATAGCTGGGTCTTATTTTTTAATACACTCAGCTAGTCTGTTTTGGTTTGACGAGTTTAGTCTGTTTACATTTAAAGTATTAATAGGTAAGGGTGTACAGTGTGGTTATTTTCAATCTGTTTGTAGATTTTTTTGTTCTTGTCTTCTTCTCTTGTTGTCTTTGTGGTTGGAAAAATTCTTGTGGTGGTGGTATCCTTTGATCTTTTTCTCTTTATTTTTTGTATCTACTACACATTTTCGTTTGTGATTATTGTGAGAGTCACACTAAACCTTTTGTCATAGTGGTCTGCTTTAAACTGTAAAAACTTAACCTTACTGACATGTAGATAATTATGCTTTCTGCCTCCCATCAGAGCACACATTATGTAATTGATGTCAATTTTAGTTTCTCTATATTGTCTTTCCATGAACTTGTGCTGTTGTAGTTATTCTGACTGCTTTTGTCTTTTGATTTATATACAAGTATTAAAAGGGATCTACATGCCATCACTATAGTAATACAATATTCTACATTTGTCTTTTTGTTAGTTTTCATAGTATATAATGATTATATTTATCATGGTGTACTAGTTACTTTTCTAGAGTCAATGGTTGGTAGGAGAGCAGATTTAATACAGAACGTTTACAAGTTACAGCATTTGCACACACAAGCCAAATGCAGGAAGGGTGCAGAATGTCTATCTCTGCACTGGTTTCCCAGAAGATCCAATCAAGGGCCAGGAGCCCGCCGCAATATCCCATGTACATCCGTGTCTGCAATAAAAGGCTGAAGAAATCTATACTGGAACAAGGTTACAACACTCACAGCAGAGATGAAGACCAGAGCTCCCGTGAAGCAAATAGCACCCATCCCCAATGACAGCAAGGCCCCGAGCTCCTTCTGCAACAAGAACAGCCGAGTCCCCTTCGGGAGAACCAGCCACAACAGAGCTTCTCCTGGGAAGCAGCCAGCTCCGGTCTTCTGCTCCCGTTCTCTTTTATGTTGTGTCAGCAATAATCTTCAGATGACTCCTCTACGCCCAGAGCCACACCAACTCAGTTCAGCCTGGTTTCCCTGCTCAAGTTGACCACAATAAGTCCACCACACAGGGGGAGTCGGTACATGTACACAGTACATCTTACTTCTTTTTTTTCTCCTACCCCTCCCATTTCTCCCTTCTGCCTCCACATCTTGGTCCCCTTTCCATTTGTAAAAGCTCTATTTTCATCAACACTTTTTCAATCCCCTTTCCCTCCCCTTCTCCCCATTCTTGCATCTCTTTTCCTGCCTCCATTTGTAAAAATCTCCCTTCCTTTTTCCTATTTGTCTTCCATTTCTCCCTCTCTCTCCATATATATATATATATATATATATATATATATATATATATATATATTCTCTCTCTCTCTTTTTTTTTTTTTTTTGGTGCCAGGCATTGAACTCGGGGCCTTGTGCTTGCTAAGCAAGCACTCTAACCAGTGGGCTAAATCCCCAGCCCCTTACACATTCTCATAAAAGAGAAGCCATGTAATATTTGAGCTTGTGTGCTGACTTGTTTCGCTTAACATTATGTTCTCAAATTGCATCCATTTGCCTATTTTGTCTCGTTTGTCTTTCCTTATGGAAGAGTACTCCATGGTGTATAAATACCACAATATCCGTATCCATTCTCCTCTCAATGGACATACACACTGTTTCCAAGATCTAGTTATTATAAATTGTGCTATTATAAACATAGGCATGCATGTGTCCCTGTACTATGGTGACTTTAGCTCTTTTGGAAAGTTATCTAGAAGGAGAATAGTTGGCCAAATGCAATTTCTTTTTTTTTTTTTTTCGGTTTTTTGAGACAGGGTCTTACTGTGTAGTTCAGGCTGGCCTTGAACTTGCAGCAATCCTCCTGCCTCTGCCTCCCAAGCAAATGGAATTTCTATTTTTTTTTTTTTTAGGAATCTCCACAGATTTCCACAGTGGTTATACTAGCTTACATTTCCACCAACAATGTAGAAGAGTTCCTTTCTCCCCACATCCTTGTCAGCAGTTTTTATTACTTGATTTCTTGATGAGAGCCATTCTTTCTGGAGTAAGATGGTATTTCGATGTAGATTTAATTTTCATATCTCTAATGATCAGAGATATTAAATATTTTTTCATGTATTTATTGGTCCTCGGCATTCCTCCTTCTGAGACGTGCCTATTCATTTTGGTTCCCTTTTTTTTGATTGGGTCTTTTATTGGAGGGTAATCACATTCTATTTTTTTGAATTCTTTATATATTCTAAATGTCTCAGGAATAGTTGGAAAATTTTTTTCCCATCCTCTAAGTTGTCTCTTTACTCTGTTGGTTGTTTCCTTTGCTGTGCAGATGCTTTCTAATTAGTTATGATCCCATTTATTGATTCTCAGCATTATTTCTTGTGCCACTGAGGTACTGTTCAGAAAGCCCCTCCCTATGCCTGTGGCTTCAAGAATTTTACTTATTTTATCTTGCAGCAGGTTAAATGTTTATGTTTTAACATTTAGACCTTTGATCCATTTTTATTTTAGTTTAGTACTCCATGAGGTATATAAGTCTAGATTCAATCTTCTGCATGTGGATATCCAATTTTCCTAGCATCATATATTAAAGAGGTGATCTTTCCTCCAGCACATTTTGTGTGTATGTGTGTGCCGGGGATCGAACTCAGGGCCTTGTGCTTGCAAGGCAGGCACTCAAACCACTGAGCTAAATTCACAGCCCCTCGCACATGTATTTGGCCCCTTTATCAAAGATCAAATAGATGGCTGTGCCTGGGGTTGTTTCTGCTTCTTCTCTTCTGTTGCATTGATGTGCATGTCTGTTTTTGTGCCAGTACCGTGCTGTTTGAATCACAGTACTTTTGTAGTATAGCTACAAATATGAGATTGTGATTTTGTTACCAAGGATTGCTTTCACTGTTCTGGGTCTCTCGAGTCTCTTGAATTTTTTTATTGTTTTCTCTGGAACCGTGAGAAATGCTATTTTGCTTGGGGTTTTATTAGACCTATATATCAGTTTTAGAAGTTTAGCCATTTTGATTACATTTGTTCTGCCTATTTAGGAAAAGGAGATATCTTTCCATTTTCTGATTCCTCTTTGATTTCCTCTTTCAGAGTGATGTAATTTCATTGTAGAGCTCTTTCACTTCCTTGATTAAATTAATTCCTAAGTAGTATTTAATTTTTCTTGATGCTGTGGTGAATGTTATCATTTTCCTAATTTCCTTCTCAGTGAGTTCATTATTAGTGTACAGGAATGCTACTGATTTTTGTGCACTGATTTTGTATTCTAATACATGGCTGAAATTGGTTATTAATTCTAGTGGAATTTTTCTATTTAGAGGATCATGTCATCTGCAAATAGTGATACTTTGACTTTGTCCTTTCCTGTACATACCCCTTTTATTTATTTATTTTTTCTCTCACCTAAATGCTCTGGCTAGTGTTTCTAGGATTATGTTGCGCAGGAGTGGTACTAGTGAATGTCCCAGTCTTGTTTCTGATTTCAGAGGGAAAAGCTTCAGTTTTTCACCGTTTAATATGATGTTGACAGTAGGTTAGTCATAAATGGTTTTTATCAGATTTAGATAAGGTCCTTCTATACCTATTTTCTTCAAGGTTTTTGTCATGAATGGATGTTGGATTTAAAATTCTCTAAGAATTTTTCTGAATGTTTTGGGATGATCATGTGATATTTTTTTCCTTCCTTCTTATATGTGATGAATTACATTTATTAATTTGTGTGTGTTGAACCATCCTTGCACCCCTGGGATGAAGCCTACTTGGTCATGATGAATGATCCTTTTGATGATTTGTTGCATTCTGTTTGCCAGGATCTTGGTGAGAATTTTTGTGTTTACATTTATTAGAGATTGACCTGTAGTTCTCTTTTTTGGCTGGGTCCTTGTTGGGTTTTGGAATCAAAGTAATGCTAGCTTCCCAGAATGATTTTGGGAGCACTTCTTCCCTTTCAATTTCATTAAAGAGTTTGAGGAGCACTGGGATTAGATCTTCCCTAAAGTTCTTATGGAATTTAGCATGACTCCACCAGGACCTGGGCCTTTCTTAGTTGGTAGTTTTTTATTGATGCTTCAGTTCCATTGCCTGTTATTGGATTATTTAGGGTTTTTATGTGTAATTGGTTCAGTTTTAGTAACTCATATGTGTCTAAGAATCTATCCATTTTCCTTGGATTCCCCACTTTATTGGAGTACAGCTTGTGAAGTAGCTGCTAATATTTTAGATTTCAGCAATGTCTGTTGTCATTGTAATACCTAGAATACATGTCACTGTTTTAAGTTTGGATTATTAGGTTTTTATTTTTAAGATATCATTATTCCTCTGGATTCCCATTCCCCTCCCCCTTTGCCCTCTTCTTGTTCTCTTGAACCCTTTGCCTATTAGCTTATATCTAACCCTTTCCCTTTTTGTATCCATTGTTTACCATTTTCTTTTGTTTGTATTTTGCCTCACTCAGATGAGGGATACCATATGGTTTTCAGGCTTGCAAGTCTGATTTATTCACTCAACATTATATTTCCCAGGTCCATCCATTTTCCTATAAATGACTCTAGTTTGCCATTATTTATAGCTGAATAGTATTCCATTATGTATAGATGCTACATTTTGTTTATCCAGTTATCTGTTGATGGGTATACAGGTTGCTTCCAGAAATTAGGTATTACAAATTGTGCTGCTATAAACACTGTTGTGCAAGTATCTCTGTAGCATGATGTCCTTAGCTCTTTGGGGAAGATACCTAGTAGGGGAATGGCTGGGTCATATGGGATTTCTACTTTCAGGCTTTTGAGAAATCTCCATACTGATTTCCATCATCAATTCTTTGTATTTGTCAGTCTCCATTTTGTTTATTTCTGCTCTGATCTTTAATATTTCCTTCCTTATATGAGCTCTGGATTTGCATTATTCTTGTTTTTCTAGGACCTTGAGGTCCATGATTATGTTATTTATTTGGGACTGTCCTGTTTTTCTGATGTGGAAATTCACAGCTGTAAACTTCCCTTGTAGAACTGTTTTCACTGTGTCCAATAAGTTCTGGTATGTTGTACTGGGTATGTTGTACATCTAATCCTAGGAACTGCCTTGTTTCTTCTTTAATTTCTTCTGTAACCATTAATTATTCAAGAGCGTGTTGTTTAATTTCTATACATTTTCATAGTTGCTGTGGGAGTGCTTTTTGCCATTGACTTTTAGTTTCATTGCACTTGGTCTGATAATTTGCATGGTAAAATTTTAATTCCTTTACATCACTTAAGTATACTTTATTATGTAGTATGTGGTCTGTTTTGGTCTAGTTTGTAGTTTATTTTATTATCTACTATGTGGTCTATTTTGAAAAGAATACGTATTCTGTTGTTGGGTGGAACACTGTGTATATCTATTAAGTCTGTTTGTTTAAAGGTTTAGTTTGATTCTGATATTTCTTTGTTTATTTTTTGTTTATTAGATCTGTCTATTTGTGACAGTGGGGTACTGAGGCCTCCCAATCTAATTGTGTTTATCTGATCTCTTATGTTGATTAGTGTTTATTTTACGAAGTTGAGTTCCCTGTAGTTTGGTGCATATTTGTTCATAATTGTTATCTTTTCCTGTTGAATAGCACTGCTAACCAACATGCATTGTCTTTCTTTGCTGCTTTTCATTAGCTTTGGCTTAAAGTCCAGTTTGTCTGAAAATAAAATAGCTACTCCTACTTGTTTTTGTGCTCCAATTGCACAGAATATTGTTTTCCATCCTTTGATTTTTACTCTATGGATTTCCTTTTGTGTCAAATGTTTTTTCTTGCATATACCACACTGTTGGATTTTTTTTCCTTGATCCATTCTTCTCATCTCTGTCTCTTGATTGTTGAATTGAAACTATTAACATTGATATTTACTACTGGTAAGTATTGACTTATACCTATCATTATATTATTTTCCTGTTGCTATTTTTTTTCTTTCATTTCTATTTAATTGGCAGCTCACCTGGTGCATTCATTCTACTAGACCTTTCAGCATATTTTGCTTTATTGTCTCTAGGATATCCTTGAGAATTTTTTGAGTGTTACTTTGGTGGTAATGATTTATTTTGGTGCTCTTTATCATGGAAATATCTTATTTCTCCATCAATTTTGAAAGGTAATGTTGCAGAATATATCAGTCTGGGTTGGAGGTTGTTTTCTTTTAGGGCTTGAAACACTTCATTCCAAGCTCTCCTTACCTGTAAGGTTTGTAATGAGAAGTCTGATGTAATTCTGATGGGTTTTCCTGTACAGGTGAGTGGTTGCTTTCCTCTAACAGTCTTTAAAATTCTGTTCCTGTGTTTAATTTGTGGTATTCTAATTATGATGTGTCACAGAGAGGTTCTTTTCTGATCATGGCCATTCAAGGTTCCGTATGCCTCACTTATGTGTATGTTAAATTCTTTTTCCATATCTGGAAAGTTTTCTGCTATCACTTCTATAAATGGGCTTTTTTATTCCCTTTGTGTTATCTTCTGATTTTTCACTAATTTCAATTACTCTTATATGAGTCCTCTTTGAGTCATCTAGCAGCTGTTGGATCCATTTTTCATGTTCTCTTGTTGCTTTTTAGGTATCTCTTGTTTATAGTAATTGATCACTAACCACACCCTTGTCTTCTAGATCTGACACTGTTCTCACATTTGTTGCTTCTGCTGCTCATACTTCCAATTGTATATTTAATCTCCTGGATTTCTCTTTGGAACTTTTTTTTTTTAAAGAACTCTCATTCTTTTTTGTGCTGGGCACCTCTCTTTTTAGTGCCACTAGATTTTCAGTGGTGGCTTCTGTGGACTCACTAATCATTTGTTCCATTAGGTTCAAGAGGCTGGGGATTTAGCTCAGTGGTTAGAGTGCTATCCTTGAACGCACAAGGACCTGAGTTCAATCCCCACCACCAAAAAACCAAAAACATTAGGTTCATTATCTGTTTAGTTATTTTTTCTTTGAATTTGCCAAGCATCTTCTTGAAATAGATTGTTGCTCCACTGATACCTTTCCAGACATTTTTGCTGTGTGGTTTATGATTTCCTTTCCCTTGATGTCCCTGGATTGGCTTTGGGAGAATTGGGAGATTTGAAGAACATTCTGTTGCTTTGTCTTCTTATGTTTCTGTTTTTTGGTTGTTTGTTTCCTGAGCTAAGGTTTGCTTACTGATGATAGTGGATAGCTTTGCTGCAAAGATGTCCTCTAGGCACAGCTGACTATTGGTCTTTCTTCTAGCCCATGATCCAGCTAACTCACTTAATTTGGGAGTGGAGGTTACAGTTTCTTGGGCTCGGTGCCTGGTTCTTTGAAAATGGGCCACAGCATTGTTTATGACCCCCAGGCAATCCAGATATTGGCATATAGAGAAAGATGATTGACAGTAACAACTATATCACTTTGGCTATCGTAGTAAAGTAGTGACAATAGCATCAAATATAAACTGGCTACTGACAAACCCTAAGAACCACTCATGAGCCACTCTTAACCAAAGAGATCTGTGATTTAGTGTAGACACTTAAGCAAAGCAGACATTGACCTATAGTAAATCAGACCACTAATGGATGTAGGCAGTAGTGTGAGAGCTCAAGCAGACCACTAGACTAAATGCCATCTCCTTCAGAGCCACCCTCTCTGAAAGTTACACCCAACAAACCTGGCCTTCCACCACAGAATACAGGTTCCATGACCTACCTGGCCTGAGTTTGAGCTTCTCAGGGGATTTCAGGGGATTTCTGTCCAGCTGTCAACCTCCCAAGCCTGTATCCCAAGGCCAACTCTCACCTTGTCTCTATGGTAGGGTGAAACTTCAGTCTTGACTCTCTTCTGGGTGTTAGTCTCATTCCCAATCAGGTTGGCCTTTCAGCTGTCTCCTCTGCTGCCCTGTGCTGAGAAGAACCCCAGTGCAGGGCCAGCTAGGAGTTGGTAGCTTGACTGTACTCCTCCTTCCCCAATGGAGCATGACAGCCAGCTGGCAGCAGCTGTGGGGCAGGGTGGGCAGGCTACATTTATGTCTTTATATTTACCAGTAGCAGTCAAATTTATACTTTCATACGCTTTTGTGTTCTTATTTAGCATCTTTTAATTTCAACATAAAGAAATACATCTGGCACTTTTGTAAGAAGGTGTAGTGGTGAAAAACTCCTTCAGTTTTTGTTTTTCTGAAGAAGTCCTAAAGAACAGTTTTGTAAGGTAAGATATTCTTGCGTAGTGGCCTTTTTTTCTTTCAATACATTGAGAATATTACCCTACTCTTTCCTGGCCTGTAAAGTTTCTGTTGAGAAGTCTATTGATAGTCTTATGGAGGTTCCCTTATATGTGACCAGTCACATTTTTCTTCTTTCTTTCACAATTACCTTCTTACAATTTAATTATAATATTGTTCAGCATGGACTTCTTTGGGTTCAGTCCACTAGGGGGATCTTTAGGCTTCATAAATCAAGATATCCACTTCCCTCCCTGGATTTTGGAAATTTTCAGTCACTATTGCTTTAAGTGGCCTTTCTCTTTCTTTCTTCATTTTCTCCTTCTGATATCACCACAATGTATATATCGATATGTTTCATGGTGTCTTATATGCTTTCTTCATTCTTTTTTCTTTCTGTTTTTCTGATTAATTTCAAATAACTTGTTTTTAAGTGTGCAGAGTCCTTGTTCTGCACGATTATGTCTGTTGTTGAAGTTGTCTATTGAATTTTTCAGTTCACTTCTGAATTCTTCAATGCTAAGATTTCTGTTTCCTTTTTTTGGTTATTTTTTGCTTCTTTATTAAACTTCTTATTTTCTCCATGTAGTATTTTCCTGCTTTTATTTCGTTTTCTGTGTTCTCATGTATCTCATTAACCTTCTTTTTTTTTTTTTTTTTTTTGTGGTGCTAGGGATCGAACTCGGGGCCTTGTGCTTGCAAGGCAAGCACTCTAATCACTGAGCTAAATCCCCAGCCCTCATTAACCTTCTTTAAGTTCATTATTACAAACATTTTGTCAAGCAATTCATAAATTTTATTTCTTTAGGGTTGGTTACTATAGTTTTATTATTTTCCTTCACTGGTTATATTTATGTGATTCTTTGTGATGTTTTTAGCTTTGTGTTAGTGTTTATACATTTGAAGGAACATGCTGTTATTCTTTACAAGCTTATCTAGCAGGTAAAGACGCTCTCTTGCTTTGTACTGGGCACATAGCACTCTGCCACTGAGATTTCAGTCAACTGGGCATGTAACTAGGTCATGTAGCTGATTGTAAACCTTTATTCAGATCCCCCGGTGGAGCACTTGTTTCTGAGATTGAGGGCAAGCACAGCTATGCCAGGTCACCAGACAGCTGGGCCTGGCTCTGGAACCACCATAGAATGGACATGAAGCCAGATTATGGGGCCATTTGTAGGTCTGCAGTTGAGTGTGTAGACAGTGCACCCTATTACCAGAGGTACAGAAGGCTGCAGCTCCCACAGGACTGCCTCCAGCAATATGGTAAAGCAGGTTAGAGCTGGCTAATTGGGAAGTATTAGGGTCACTTTCAGGTCTGTGTTGTAGTCCAAGATTTAGAAGGCTTGTTACTGAAAAATGAACATAATCGAGCTGTCCTAGGTCTCTGTAAAGGAAAGTCTAGCCCTCTATGGCAGCAGAGAAGGGCTTGAGCCTGATCATAGCACTGTTTCATGATTTATAGTCTGGTTTGAGGTCAGCAGGGCAAAAGCAGGTATTGATTATCCCATGTTCTTTGGCACCTAGAGCTGGCAGTGGGACAGCAGCCAAGTAGGACTGGAGCTAAGATCACAGGAAACAAGGCTGCTTTTAGTCCGTGGCTGGAACTGCGGTCAGCAAGCCTACCACCAGGGTGGAGGGCCTACATTCTCAGGTGGTGTTCCTTGGTTCCGGGCTCTCCTGGAGATTTGCAACCCCTGTCTATTTCTTACAGCTCCAAAAAGAGGACTTTTGACTGTGGGTGGCTGCTTAATTTTTTTGTGTGTGGTAGGACATGATCCAAGGTCATCTTATTCTGCTGTTTTGCTGATATCACTCCTGGACTGAGTCTTAAATTGTGGATTCGCTTTCTTTTCATTTGATTATCTTACTGAAGAGAAGTTTAAAAATAAAATTAAAAAAAATTACCCCAAAATGCCAACATGTAGAGATAAAATCTATTGAATATTTTAGTAAATAGGCTTCCAAGAATTTTACATACCCAAATATGTACACATTTGTGTTACTTTTTAAAGCAAGCAATGGTATTGGACTATATAATCACACTGCTCTTTATTGATTCCATTCTCCATAAAAACATTTAAAATAATTTAGACTTTGGGGCTTTTTGAAGTATGGGTAAAAATGAAGTCAAATACTCAAAGTAATTTAAAGTTTTGTTTCAGTGAAAAAGTCAAGTTCCTTTTCATTTTTCTCGAGCTCCACGGGCCTCTGTGAATTCAGATGCGCTGCCCACAAGCCTGCACTTACGCTCTACGATGTTCCAAGGCAATGACAGAGAATGAGTCTAAAGATACTTAGATCGTGAATTCAATTAGCACATTTTTCCACTTCAAAGAAACCATGAGAGTCCAAGTTCCAAGGATGAACCTTCCTTAGTGCCAAGCATATTCCGTTCATGTCTGCTCCAAGATACTAATGATGGAACCAAAAGTTCTTTATCAATATCTACATCATAATTTTATCAGTTGAGGATTAAAACATTTATTTAGCTTCCACTTAAATTTGTATCTCTGATTTTTCCCTAAATGCCAAGAGAGAAAATAGATGGCCCCACTTAACAGACTTGTACTATTGACCTAACTCAGTGCCCACAGATTCAGCACAAGTGGGATAGAAGTTTCTGCAGGTCCTCTTGGTGGGTAAGTCAGTCCCAAGAAGCAGTCCCAGCACTAGAAGTCTTTTTCAAGATTCGACCATTTGTTTAAGCTGCCTTCCAGCTGTCAACGCCAAATGGCATTTCTCTGTTAGGTATGCACCAATCACAGGCAAGCCTGCACCCACAACTCTGGAGCTTCTCTGTGTCTGTCTGGGACCTGCAATTGTAATTTGAGAGAAATTGTCAAAACTCCCTGTTAGCAACTTATCACCAAGCCATCTCTCTCTCTCTTTCCCTGTTTCTTGTAGACTAGGATCAGGTCTCCAAGTACTTGATACAGTAGTCATTCAATGGACAAACATATTGTGCCCTTACTTCCTGCAGACATCCACAGATTTTGAATTCTTCCTCTCGCTCTAATTCCAATTTCAATATTAAGTACCAATAAATCATTCCCCTCCTGTATTTCAGTGTCATACCTGGAGGTACAGCTTAAGCCTCCCGTCAAGGACCAGCTCCTATTTTAACTTGGCCTTGACAAATGTAATGACTGTGTGTCTGCTGAAATGCTTATACTCCTCGGTAATCTGCAGGAACAGAAAACAATCCCAACACCTCACACCATCCTTAACAGATAGATAAAATCATAAATGTAAGAGACCCCCATATTGAAACATATTGTGGATAAGATCGAGAGGCCCATGTAACAGGCCGCATCTCACTGTCAGACTCATCACTTTTCCCCAGGGCTTGAGTTGCATAATCTCTTAATGACTTGAAATTTAGACACTGGTCTTCATGCCCCCTCATACTGTCAACATTCCTTCTGAGCCCTAAAGCCATCTGACCCATAATACCCAAGACCAGCAAACAGGCAGTAAGAACAAGTGACTTCTCGTTTGCTCTACTTACTCACTGGCTTGATTGGCCCATATTTAGTGATCAAACTGACCTAACTAAAGTCAACAATGCAATTTCCCTGTAGGAGGAAACTACTATTCCTTACAATTAAATCTTCCTTCAATTCACAAGAGCTCAAATGCCTCTTCAGTTGAACCAAAATTTCTGGTGCACAGCACAGGTATAAGCCTCTTAGAGGCTTAAGCCAAAGAAGATGCACTTTGCCCTGTATTTTATGTCAGTTACAGGCCAACTCAAGCTCAGAACTCCAAGTTCGTGCCCTCTTCTGAGCAGTACTAATGCCAGGTGGATACGCCGTCCTGGGCTATTCTGCTCTATGTAAGGTTAGAACATTCCGTTTCAGAGCACTTCTACCTGGAGTATATGGCTGGGGGTCACAGTCACGAACTAAAAAGTTGGATACAGCAGTAATCCCAATTTTGTCACTCCTAGTTTTCTACTCTTCCTGGTGGAAACTAAATCCAAATACTCTAAGAAGAGCATAGGTCTGTTCTCGGAGGCCACTAAAGCTCTCCACAGCGATTCAAAGCACCAGGCCTAGATTTGTAATGCCCCTGTTTCTGCTTCTGGCTCTTTTTTCTTTTTGGGTATATTAATCCTGGTAGAGCCAAGTTAGAGGTTGTCTTAGGATCAATAATAATAAACCAGAGAATCCCAAGAGGCTGCTTCACCATCTTTTGAGTGAACAATGAATCTGTGAACAGAAAACATAAATAACCTCCAAGGTTGATTTCAGAAGTGGTCCAATGAGACTCAAGGCCCAAAGGAAGCAAAATTAGACCTCTAAGTGACCACCTGAAACCTGCCCCATGAATAACCTTCCTACTCTTGCTGCCCAAATTTGGGTTCCTTCCTTGTATGAGTATCTGTTGTTCTTTTAAGCAGTCACACTCACAGCACACCAGGCTTTGCATCGAGGTAGGTTCTGTTGTATACTTGATTAACACCCTAGCTCCTAAGCCAGCTACCTCACCTAACACCCTACATACTGTCTTGTTTTTCTGAAGTAGGTGTCTTCTGGGTAACCATGGTATTGATTTCCCCATCTCACCTTTCAGGTTTAATTTGTGTCTTAGAATTGTGTAGTTGTATCTTTGCTCCTACCTACTGCATGTATCTTACAGTATGCAATAACCAACCCTGCTGATGGCCACGCAGGACGAACCTGAGCCTCGGTCCCACTCCATCCAGAGGGTGCTTCTACCTAACACAACCCGGCCTCGCAGGGTCACTGATGTGTCAAATTCATTCAACCAAGTTTCAACACAAAGCGAGGTGTGACATATTAATCAACTGCAGAATATTGGCGAGGGCACACTGGACTATATTTTAATAATTCTTTGCACTTCAACCTCATTCGTCCTGGTATGTGAAATGATGGTTGCTTAAATCAATTCCTTTAGAGAGGAATCCCTTCAAGTATTTTTTATGCTTTTTCAATTTAGAAAGCTACAATCATCCAACTAACTACAGCTTATATTTAATGTTTTAGGACTCCTCAACTTTTTCATTCAGGTATGTTCCTGTGTATTTATGATTATTTCAGATATTCTACGGTCACTAACATGTGACTTTGAGGCTGAGGATACGCAAGTGGTACAACTCTCATTAGTAACATCACAGGAACTCAAACAGCAACCTTCAGACCCCAGTTTTAGTTGGTCGTGGCAATCTGGGTTCCATTATTAAAGAAAGATAAGATGACAGATTGGCCAGTTCTCACTATCTTGGGATAGCAGCCTTAAGTATTTGGAAAATGTGAGCACAAAAACATTTAGGGATTTGAACAGTCGAGATTATTTGCCGTCTGGAAGAGAAAAAGCAGAAGATTATCACTCAAACAGTTTAGATATTGGGTTTTATCTTTCTGCAACAAGCAGACCATAATTGATAAAGTCTGCTGCCATTTGCCATGAGACTGGAATTACTCATAGCTCTCGTATCTCTCATTTACTTTTAGCCTCACATTTAGTTAACAACGGTGGAATCCAGGTGCCATGTTTCTAGCAAATACTGTCCAGAGCCACCAGCAACTGCAATTGCTCACAGGCACGTTGAGAAAAGCGAGAAAAGCAAGAAAATAATGAAGAAAAAAAGTTTTTCAATGAGGAAATGTCCAAAAAGCTTTCACAGATTAGAATTCAATTTCAACTATGATTTTCAGCTTATTATAATTTCTCTTATCTCCTACAATATTTATGCCTGAAGAAATGATCATGGAAAGGAAATCTCGGATTATCTTTTTCTTTGTGAGGAGCAATATTTTTACTTTATGTCTCTAAATTAGTGAAAGAATGCAAATATTTATTGTGTACAACATGATATTTTGAAATATGTATACATGGTAAAATGATTCATTTGAACAAATTAACAAACACATGGCCCAGCTACTTATTTTTTATAATGAGAACATTTAAAATCTATTTGCTCAGTGACTTTCAAAATACATGCTTATTGAACTATAACCATCATATTGTACAATAGATCCCTTGAAATTGTTTCTCTTAATTTACTGGTATTTAGTATTCTTTCACCAATATCCCCCATCACCTTTCCACCCCAAACTACCTTCCCCAGCTTTTGGGAACCACTTTGGCTGGAGATTTTTTTTTTTTGGTACAAGATGAATTATAGGATAGTTCTATTTCTGGGGCAAATGCCATTGGAGGTTTGGTGGAGTTTGCATAGACTGTGTAGATTACTTTCAATAGAATGGGTATTTCTACAATATTAATTTTTCCAATCCATGAGCATGAGATATCTTTTCATTTGTCTATGTCTTCTTCCTTAGCTTTCCTCAGTGTTTTATTGTTTTCAATGTACAAGTCTTTCACCTCCTTGGTTAAATTTATTCCTCAGCATTTTATTGTATTATTTTTTGTTGCTACTGCAAATATAATGGTTTGCTTGATTTCTTCTTTGAAGAGTTCAATTTTAGTATATAGACATGCTATTTTTTACATTGATTTTGTATTCTGCAAAGTATCAATAAGATAAGAAAAATAATTTCAAGAGACCTATTGTACAACATGATGGTTTTAATAGTCATGTATTTTGAAAATCACTGAATTCATTTATTAGTTCTAATAGTTTTTATGGAGTCTTTATGGTTTTCTGTATATAAGATGATGTCATCTGAGGTAAAAACAATTTATGTCTTTGTTTCTAGGTTTTGGATTAAGATTATTCCAATTATTGTTGAATTAGTTCTACTTGGGTGCACCTGGATCCTAGACCCAGGAGTGTAGGTCCGAACCTGACTCTTTGGGGGCTGACCTGGAACTGGGATGCGCTCTAAACCCAAGTCTGCAGGGGCTGGGCAGGCTTTGGCATCAGCCTGGTGTCTGGATGCAGGGTGAGTGTGGAGCTCAAATCCCTGAGAGCTGGCTGTCACGGGGGCCAGCCTGAGGTGTCAGCCTGTGAGGACTTCTGAGTTCCAGGTTTGTGGAAGTGAGTTTGGAGTCCCAGTCTGTCGGGGCTGGTACGGCACACAGGTCGACTGTGACATGCCTGGACTTGGGTCTACTAGAGCAAGCCCGGTCCTGGAGCCCCGAGGGGCGTGCTGCATGGACCAGCCTGGAACTGGGCAGGCCTGGAGCCTGTATCTACTGGTGCTGATCTGGTGCTGAGGTTGAAGCAAAACCCAGGGCTTCGTGATCTGACCTGACTTTGTCTTAGTCTGAAACCTGAGGTCATAGGGGCTGGTATGTATGGAGGAATATTTTTAATAGCCGCTGGGTTTATATATTGCAAACTTAATTTCTAAAATGACAAAGAGAGATTTTTCAACTACCAAACACTGCTCTACTCCTGAGAGACAGTCTTCGCTCAGTAGGGAGTGAAGGCCACACACAGCAGATGCTGTAGCAGTGATCACTCTTCAGGAAGCTGGAGAAGCTAAATTTCCCAGCTTAGTTTCCTGACCAATTAAATCTGCATTATTGAATGTAGACTCTTTCCCTTATAGTACCCATTCTGGCCATTCTTCGTGATATTCTGCATTTCAATCAGACCACCTAAATAGAATGAAAATGTTTCCAGCAGTCATCAGCAGAGTTGAAAATATAAAGTGGAAATTGAGTGGCCCAAAAGATAGTTGTTTGTTTATATTATCTGCTTCCACACGGTGTTACATGTGCATAAATAAAAGTCCTTAAGGAAGGAACAGAAGGCCAGAAAGAACATCTGGAAAATGTGTGACAAATCCACAGTCCATTTGCCTTCTAGTTTCCTTCCAGTTCTTTCCAGCAGCCAATTTCACTTCCACAGCACTACATGGGCTTACAGGAGACAGTCATTATCTTGCTCTGCAACATTAACTCAGGTAGTGAGATTGCATTAAGCTACCAGAGTTGAACAAAAGGACATGGATTCGATATTTTTAAAAATCTGACTGAGTATGTTAAAGTCACTGAGAATAAAAAGCTTCTATTTCTCCTTTTCTTGCTTCTGACCATCAAGGAATACTCAGAAATGCTCCTGTAATTATAGCTTACATTCCATCATTTCTTGATACTCTGGAGTATATAGAAAATGAAAAGATAATGTTTTACCTTGAAAGATTGAAATGGAAAAACCGTCTCTTCCTGGGATCTCACTGGAATGTAGTGATTTGTGTGATTGCAATCACGGAGTCAGCTAAAATACTCCAGTCTCTTCTTTCTGTCAAAAGGAACTACCTTTATAGCCTACAATGGCTGTCTGCTATCCAAAAGGAACTCTAAATGGCTACTAAGCAACCAGTAACTTTGCCTAAATTTAGAGCAATTAGAACCATTTTAAAGGTTTTGAAAAATTGTTCTAATTTCTCCTTTCCTTTGCCAAGATTCAAAGGAATCAAGAAAATAAGCAGTTTGAGATGAATAAGACTGAAGTGTTTGGTGGAAATCTCCTCAGAGACAGAACTGAGTCAGGGCTATTTTCAAAAGTGAAATGTGTCTATACCTTCAGAACAGTTTTAAATTTTTGATCATTATAATTAACTGGGAGAATGAGATGTCATAAGCAGTATATGTCTCCCTTACAAAGATCAGGTGTGGAGTTGAACTAAACCCCTTTACCTGCGCAGGGTGCACCATTATGTGTTTGTACTAGGCCTGCATTTTTTATCATTTCTTCCTATTTTGTTTCTGAGCTCCACGTCCATTCTCTACATGACACAGTCACTTTCTCTAATATGCTTGATCTGTGCACTTACATATGACTAATTCTTAGAAGTACACATTGTGTGTACGTGCGTGTGTGTTGCATGTATGTGTTTGCATCTTGACGTACATAGTGATGCTGTGAGATGAATATTGTTTTGTTTTTACTTTGGGGACATTATGTTCTTGAGATCTACTGATGTTACTCTATGTGCACCAAATGACTTGCTTTTGACGGTACATAGTAACCCATGATGTACGTCTGCTGCTTTCTGTCTTTCATTCTCTGGTACAAACACTTGGGCAAACTCCCACTCTTTCCCACAAGAAGCAATACTATGATGAATATCCTCCTA
The DNA here is from genome assembly GCA_004026905.1 of Hystrix cristata. Classification (NCBI taxonomy): domain Eukaryota; kingdom Metazoa; phylum Chordata; class Mammalia; order Rodentia; family Hystricidae; genus Hystrix; species Hystrix cristata. The sequence continues at coordinate 12,489 of PVJO010019135.1, read as the reverse complement.
TCACCTTTTGTGGCTCTCTGAGAGTCTCCTCAGAATTCAGAGTAGAATTTCACAGGCATACATGCAGTCTTAATGTCACTGATTGCTTTCCTGTCTGCTCTCACTGTGTGGGACATCCAGGCCTATTTCTTCTTCCACCAATAGCACTTTCTGTATCCTCACATTCAAATTAATATCTGATAATGTCTTTCTAATTTGTAATATTTAACGGTCACATCTTGTTTTAACAGTGCTGAGGTTTGGGTATCTGTGGGGAAGTTGAATGCATATTTAAATGAGAATAGTTGCATTGGGAAGGTGCATGCTCTTGTTTCTGAGTCTGAGAACAGGGAAGACAGTGTGTGTAGGATGCCAAGGAGATGTAGGCCAGATGCTGTGGATGTTCAGCTTAGTCTGCCAGCCCTCTGGATGATTCACATGAACTTCTCTTACCCTCCAAAAAGCCCTTTTCGCTGAAAATAGAAAGGATTCGGTTCTCGACAACTAAGGAGGCTAACCTGCACAGAAATTAGAGCTATGAGTGGTTAACAAACCTCAAGGGGTAGAATGAGAATCCAGAATTGGCTGTTCAGATGGATTATGTCTGAAAGCAATGAGCATCTGGTTCCCATTATAAGACAGCTCACTGCAGGATTAAATCAGCGGAATTTTATTTTCCCATATAAATTTTTAAATAGATTTGGTGAAAGCCTCCAAAATACCCTTGGATTTATTATTAAAATCACATCAAATTCATAAAATTGCTTTGTTATAATATTGAATCTCCCACTAAGGTACATGCCCTGGCTCTCTATTTGGGTTTTCTTTTATGTCCTATAAGAATATTTAAAATTTTTCTCCATAAAAGTTTTGAGGCTTTCTTGTTAAATTATTTTTATTTCTGGATGATGGCCATTCCTCTGTTAGTCCGTGAATGGTCTTATTTATGAGTTACATTTTGATGTTAACCATCGCAATCACATTATACACTACTGTAAAATAGAAAGGGAATAGTAGAAAAAAATTCATTACCCATTAACACATATTTCACAAGTTTTTTAAAAAATGGTCTTTCGCAGGCGGCCGCGGTGCTACTACATCCTCTGCTCTGTTATTGCTGGTGCGACCAGTACTGTTTAAGGAAATTGCTACACTCTCTTGTTAGTTCTAACAGTTTCAAAGTTGACTCACGTCTTTTAGAATAGATGATTTTATCATTTTCAAATAATGGTTGTTCACTTTCTTCCCTTCCAATCTGTAATCTCTTCTTTATGGCTGTATTTCATTGACTAGGACTCCACCATCATGCCAATCAGGATTATGAGTACAGAAAGGCTATTTTTGTCCCTAGTCTTACAGGGAATGCACAGTAATGGTAAGAACTATTAGAGACTTTACAACCTGTGCTTATTTGCCAGCCACCTTGTCCCTGAGGCTGGCCCATCATTTTATATCACCCCCACCCAGCCCTCTGTCCTTGGGATCAAAGACTTGTCTTGTGTTACTTGCACCGATCTGAACTTCTCTTTTTGCCTCAACTTGTGACATGAAAGGTGAGAACCATTCGGGGCCCTCTTTCCACGCCCACACTTTTCCATCTGTGGCTCCTTGTGCTTTCTCTCCTAGGTTATTGTTTCAGCTGGAACCAGGAACCTAGCCAACTTCTGTCTTTCCAGGGACTTTCTCGTCTCTCCAGTCTCTCTTTAGAGCCATCATTTTCCCCCACTTCCAAGGCATCTTTCAAGTAACATCTTAAATTTTTGCTATTTGTAACTGTTTCTTAAAAGTGAAAACAACATACATAAAACTTGATGGGCAGTGTAAGGAATTAGTTGCAAACTGCTTGGTCAAACAGGGAAACATTACCCATGAAATACTGTGAGGATTGGCTTTCCTAGAAAAGATGCTGAGATCTGGCTCATACCTGCAGACACCTGGAGCTAAAAACAGATTTCTGTAAGAGCTAGCATCACAGTCTTCAAAGGCACATCCAGACGATTTGCTTAGAATAAAAATGACAGAAGGATGTAGTTTACACTGATAGTCTATTTCCATACGTCTAAAATCTGACCTTTAGTCCACAGAGGCTAGAGGGTGTGAGATGGGGTAAGAGGAGAAGGTGGCAGTAAACATATCACCGTATGGACAATCTGTGGTGCGATATCTTTGCTTTTACACCAAAAACTGAGAGGGACACACTCCCAGGGCAAAAGAAATGATTTATTAACAAGATGGCATTGAAGACAAGCCAAAGGAAAGCTGTGGGCCGTCCATCACATGCTTCCTGCTCATTCCTCATGCTGTTCAGAAAGATAAAGTGAGAATTTCTCAAAGAAAAGTATAGACATTAGACTTGTGCATAGATATGAAGTACATGTGGAGTGGGGGAAAGGAACAGAAATAAAAGGCTGGATAATTCGTTGTCTCAACGCAGTTGCGAATCACGGTCAATTCCTTACTGTGAGATAATAAAAAATAAATATTTGGTCTTTGTCCTTGGTTCCTGGCACACAGCTCCTGACATCCTCGGTATCTCCAGAGTGTCTTACGGAGGCGACTGGTGGTTGGAGGCCTTGAGATAACTACAGGATGGAGCTGGTCCCCGGAACGATCAAAGCTTGGTCAGAGGCTTGGGATCTTAGTCCCAGGCCCCAAACCCAAGGAAAGAAGCAGGGCTGGAGACCACTTAGTCACCGATGGCCTAGGACTTAGTCAGTCCTGCTTGTGCAGTGGCACTGCCCTAAGAACTCCTGAGAGCCGGGGCTGGTGGATACATGGGCACGCTGAAGGGTGCATCGCTGGGGATGGTCCCCGAAACGCCACACATCTCCCGCCGTGCTGCTCTACGCATCCCTCCTCCATTTGATTATTCCAGAATTCTGGGCTCGATGATAAACCTGTGAATGTAAACAAAGTGCCTTTCTGACTCCTGTGAACCATGCTAGTGAATTATTGGCCCTGAGGCGGTCGTCGCGGGAACCCCTGGTTCACTTCCAGAGGGTGGCACGTGCACATGGAAACATGCTTCTTGTGGCTGGTGTCAGAAGCGATGGCAGGCTCCGTGGGACTGAGCCCTGACAGGTGAACTCTCACCCCGAGCCCCCGAGTGGTTAGCGTAAGGACTGAATTGAGTCCCAGGACAGCAAGTCGATCTGCAGAGAGATGGAGAACCGGCTGTTGGTGTGGGGAAAAACCCACATTTGGAATTGAGCGCTGTGAATAAAAGCAGTTCATTCTCACACATTTGGCTTTGGAGTCCTTCATTTATGGCACCAGGCCAGCTCTCTCTTGGTCCACCTCTGTCCGGGAGAAGTGTCTTCCCGCCAGGCTGCTGTGTGTTCCCAGACACACGCCAGCCACCAGCACAGCGTGTCCCCAGCAGCAGAGCACACGGCAGACTCCTGCAAGGTCCAGATGAAGCCCACCTCCCATCTCGCCCATCAGATCCCCTTTTGGAAGTGCAAAGCCTACCAAGGAAATACATGATATGGAAAGGTAAAATATTACATGTGTAGTTTGATTTTGTGTAGACACGATATAAACATTACTTTGTAGAGATTTGATAACTGTAAGGACATGTACTCATCTGTAGAAAAATAGGTTTTTTAATAGTGTTTAAAAATTTTTCTAAAACTGTAATAAAATATACATAATGTAAAATGTACTATTTTAACCATTTTAAGTGTACAGTTTAGTGGCATTAGATATGTTAAGAATACATTGTCTTGCCCCCGTCACCATCATCCATCTCTAGAAATCTGTCATCATCCAAAACGGAAACCCAGAAACAGAAACACTGTATCCTTTAAATGAGAACTCCCCATTTTTTCTTCCTTCACCATTGGCGTACACCGTTCTACTATTTGTCTCTATGTATTTGATTATTCTAGATAACTCATATAAACAAAAGCTACTAGCCTTCTTAAAATTATATAGAAGTCTACTGACCTGTACTTTATATTCTCAACATTCTTCTTACTCTCAAAGCTAATTAGAAATAGATTTAATTCATAACTGGATAGATATGACCATGATTGGGGGGTTTTGTTTTATTTATTTCTTGTTTTTTTTTTCTTTTCAGAACCAATAAACAAGTCTCTTTCAGCTACAAGTATATTCCTAGCAGTAGATAATTTACTCTAGATGGAGAAATAGAAACTGAGGGAGAAAGTGAGAAAGTGGAATCGTATACAGAGAAAAGAATCACGGAAAACCTCCAGCTTACAGAGTCCAGTAATCCTTCCAGAGGATTGTGTAGATTTTAACTCAATCAAGAAGTAATGTACCAGTTAGCTTGAGACCACAAAGCTGAACATACCTTCTTGGATTGGGATAGAAAGTAAAGCATCTGGCTTTAGTTGACTACATAAGCATGCCTGTAATTCAGAAAAAGAAAATATGATCAGGGACTTGTCCTGATTTGGGCTTGCAATTTTTGAAAATCTGAAACTATTCAGAAACAGTAAAATAATATCTACTCCTTTTAAATTGATTTGCTGGCCTTTTGTAATAAATAAAAACTTCCCATTTAAGTATCATTCCTGGGTGACCTTTTGTAATTGAACTTTGTTTAGATAAAATTCTGAGAGATGTTATTCACTAATCGTCCATTGTTTAATCGATCCCTATTATGTTGTAGGCACTGGGCTAGGCACTGGCCCTGATCATATTTTCTTTTTCTGAATTACAGGCATGCTTATGTAGTCAACTAAAGCCAGATGCTTTACTTTCTATCCCAATCCAAGAAGGTATGTTCAGCTTTGTGGTCTCAAGCTAACTGGTACATTACTTCTTGATTGAGTTAAAATCTACACAATCCTCTGGAAGGATTACTGGACTCTGTAAGTTGGAGGTTTTCCGTGATTCTTTTCTCTGTATACGATTCCACTTTCTCCCTTTCTCCCTCAGTTTCTATTTCTCCATCTAGAGTAAATTATCTACTGCTAGGAATACATTTTGATAGTACATTCAAATTGCTCACGAGGGAAGCGATGGCAGGTGAAGAGAAACAGAAAGAGTATGTTAAGGTTTAAATTTAAAACTGTTGTGTGTGGAAGGTGATCGGATCATGGAGGGAGGTTCATCCATCAACAAGTTCATAGCTCCGTGTGCTGTTAGGCGGTGCAGCCGAGTTGGATGTGTGTTGCTGGACATGTGACCTGAAAGGGTATGTTCTGGTGCCTGCTTCCCCACTCTCTGCTTCCTGACTGCCAACATGTTGAGCACCTTTTCTTCCATCGTGTCCCCTGCTATCTTGTTTCTTCACTGGAGACAGGTGACCCCTGAGTGAAACTGTGAGCAAAATAAACCTCAGCTCATCACATTCTGCACTTCAGATACTGTGTCTCAGCAACAGAGAAGTGAGTAAGAAATAGAAAGAGAGAATAACTGAGAAATCTGCGTAAAGAGTAAATGTGAGTTTGTTTTTTTTTACTATATTTGCAACTTTTTGGAAGTTCAAATTATTTTTATGATGCTGCAAAAAGAATTTAAAAAATAGAACATAAGTAATCATAAGCAGTTCGTGTACAAAATCACGTTATGAAAGTCTTATAATTAATTTTATTTCTTAAAGGAATAATTCATCAAGTTAATGGACAGCTAGAAAAAAACAGAGTTTTATGGTCACAGAAGTTTGTAAACTAGTTACTATGCAACTCACTTAGATGGTCCAATGTACATTTCAGCACATTCAAGAATCTGAGTGGTTCCACGGACAAGCAGTTGGAAAGAAAGCCGTCTACTTTACTCAGTTTAATTCTGGCTATCCCAAAGTGTTTGACCGTAACATCTGCTAAAATAGAATTCCGGAAATGCCACTGTAAGGTAAGAAACATCTCAATTTGTATGCATCAAAATTCATTTGGAAGAAGCAACATGCTTGTAATGCTGAGTTTACACAGAAACAATTCCAAGTGGTTCTCAAATATCTTTGGCGAGGTATAGACGTGTGACCCCCTTTTAATAGAAACTCCTAGTTCTTTAATGTGCTATTTACTGAATCTCATGCTGAAATAAATAGTTGTTGTTCATGCAATTTCTCATGACTTTTGCTGAGTTTTTAGGACAGCCTTCACCCAGCTCTAATGAGGACAATCAAAGGAGGCCTGAAGACAGAACAAATTCAGTTCAGTTGCCTGTTGGGCACGAGTTGGTCTTGCAGAGTCTGGTGTAAATGAAAGTGAGATTGTCCAGGTCATTTCTCTTTGCTTCTCTTGAGTCTTTCCTCAAAATTTTCCATGAGTAGGAGGTAACTTCACATGTAGTATCAGGTTTTTCATGACACCGATTATGAAATCTGTGTTGTGTGTGATATAAACTCTCACTCTGTGTTTCTTGATTAGTAAGATATCGTATGTGAATACTTTGAAAAAATTCTATGACGTAATTAAACATAATTTTCCTTCATTAAAAATGCTTCCAATAAATATGCTAAAATGATATGTATTAAGTGACAAAAACACTTCTTCGAAGTCTAGTAAGAGAAGATTAACTGTTAAAGTCCATAAATTCAGTATGCTAAAGTGTGTTCAAATGTTTCTGATAAACCTCAATACTCTGCCTCCCTTTTGCATTGAGGGCAAATCACCAGCAACTAATCAAATGTGGAGATGCTGACCCAAAAGGAATACAATGAATTGTGCCCACAATACTACACTTGGTATTTGCTAACAGTTATACAATATTTCTTAACTAAAGTTTGGCTTCTTTGTAATTATACTTATATACCAGGATGTAATGGTTCTTAAAGAGCAGGTTAGTTGTGTACTTGTTCTTATTTATTCCAATGACTACAATTTTGAAAAATAAATGTATTAATGTAAAACATGGCAGTAGTTAAAAGCAAAATAAAAGGTACAATATCAAATATAAACATGGCATTATTAAGTAGTTAATAGCAAGAAAAAAAGTATGATGTCAAGTAGAACAAGCTTCAAAATATCACAGGGTGGTTTTTAAGCTGCTAAATTGGCATGTTTCTTCATAATTCTTTACTACTACACTCAGCACAGTGAGTAAATTGTCCTTTGACCATGTTAGCTAACTCTCTTCATTTCCTTGGTCAGACTTATGCCTTGATTTATGTGAAATAGTGAGAAGTAAGAAAAGAAAGAAGACTAAATGAAGAAAGGCAAAGAGGAACTCAACATCCCTAGTAACACTTGTGACAATTTTTATGCTAATGTGTAGAATAAGATAATTTTTACTTCTGAAAGTGAATTGCTATGTGGAAAATGCTGCTTACTTAGTTCTTCATGTGTTAGTTTTCTGTTCCTATGACGAAATATCTGAGATAACTTATAAGGAAGGTTTATTTCACCTCAGTGTTCAGAGGGGTCAGTCCATGGTTGCATGGCCCTACAGCAAGACAGAACATGATGGTGGAAGCACGTGGCAGAGCAACCTGTTCACCTCATGGTGGCTTGGGAGCAGAGAGAAAGAAAGGGCACACTGGCAAGGGCACACCCCAGTGATGCTACTTCATCCCATTATGCTCCATCTTTTAGAGGTTCTGCCACCTCCTAATAGCCCATCAGCTGAGGACCATGCTTCTAACACATGAACATTTGGAGGACTCTTCAGATCCAAACCAGATCCACTTGGTTGGACCAAAGGTAAAGAAAATAGGTTTTAATTACTTACAAAATGACTACAAGTCTGAGTTTGCCTCAACTCATTGAAACACTTCATAATCACTTATCATTCTTTCTTCCATTCATTAAACCCAGAGATTTACAAACTGCAACACACAGCCCAGCCATTTGGTTTTTATAAGTAAAAATTTACTGGAATGAAGCCCTGCCTATTTTTTTTTACATATTTTCTATGGCTGTTTGCACACTTAAATGGTAGAGTTCAATAGTTGTAACACAGATTTTATGGTCCACAAAGCCTAAAATATTTACTACCAGATCTTTTAAAGGAATGGTTTGCTGGCTTCTGATCTAATCAGGCATTTAATCATTTAACAAGCATTTTGCAATCGATCTCAGTACTAACAGGCAAGGTCCCAGTGCTAAGAACATGGAAATGAACATAACGCTATAGTCTCTGCCCCCAAGGAGCTGATATTCTTGTGAAAGAGAAGATTAAACAGAAATGACATCCATGGTGCAATCAAGTCTAGAATAGAGAAAATAGATTACAGGAACACAGATCATAGACTGGAGAAGGGTACAGTAAGGGTAATCCTGAAAGGAAATTCTAAGTAAGAGTCAGGAAAATAAGACCCAGGAGGAAAGAGGGATCTGAGGGAGGTTATGAGTGTTTCAAAAGAAAGAACAAACGCCAAGACTCAGGGGTCAAGGAAAGTAGGCATGAGTGATGGCCAGTCTGGGCAGAGCAAAAACATCAAGGGGAAAGCCACAAAAAGACAGTTAGAAAAGTAAGCAGGACCCAGATTACTCTAGGTCCTTAAGGAGCTGATTCTAAGAAAAACGGAAGACCCCTGAAGGATTTCAGTTACGGGAGTGGTGCAATCTGATTTTTATTTTAGCATGATCATTTAGACTTAAGTGTGGAATGTAGAGGGCAGGAAGGCTACAATTATGAGCAGTAAGAAGCTACTGTTGAAACGAGGCTCTTAGTGAGGAGACTGGCATATCCTCTCCCTAACAAGTAATTACAAAGCTGGACAAAACTGGCATAAAATAATTATTTCAGCAATTTGGAAACGAACAAAAGCATGAAACAATCCAAGAAAATCTGAGCCAGGCTTGGTGGTGCACGCCTGTGATCCCAGCTACTCCCGAGGCTGAGGCAGGGAAGGGCCAGACCAGCCTGGGCAAATTAGAGACAATCCGTTTCAAAATGAAACACTTAAAAGGACTGGGTATGTAGTTCAACACCTTGGCTAGTATGTGCAAGGCCCTGGGTTTGAACCCCAGCAGCTCATGAAAAAAAAATATTGCTTAATTTGGGGTAAGAACACAGAATCCATGGTGTCCTGGAGTTGGGCTGCTCCCATGTCTCCCCGAGTTCTGTGGGAAAGGCTTTCCAGGAAATCATGAAGACCAGCAGCCTGTCTGACTGGCGAGGGACCCAACACTGTGCTGGAACTGCACACAGCAGAGGAACGGGTATGGCTCCCGGTTGCACAGTCCCCAGGTTGTAGCCATGTTGGGAAAGCCTGTTCCTGCTTAACTGTGTGTGTGCACCAGAGATGGTGCGAACTCAAGCCAGACATGCTGCCTGGCCAAGTCTGAAACCGAACATATGCACAGAAGACAGAAGAGAACAAACCAGTGGAGAAGAAAAACTCAGGTACACTTAAAAATGTCAGGAACTTTGAATGCCCTTCCTCTTCCCCACACACAAGGTTTCCAGCCCGAAGGGGTTGAACACAGCCTCTGTCCAAGCAACGCCTGACGAAAGCAGTACCGGCACAGGGGACTGAAACGAATCAGGCTTCAAAATAAATATAGTAAACAAAACAAAACAAGAAATACTAAGCGGCGATATTGCCAGTCACAACCGCAAAGCAGACAGCTCTCACAGATCCAGCCAAAGTACTTAGTCAATAAACATATTTTAAAAAAAAAACCCTCGGGGACTGGGGATTTAGCTCAGTGGTAGAGTGCTTGCCTCGCAAGCGCAAGGCCCTGAGTTCAATCCCCAGCACCCACATAAAACAAAAACAAACAAACAAATAAAAAAAAAACCCCTCAAAAACAACAACCTTGGAGAAGAGCAAAAATCATAATCCAGACTTGCTTCGATGTATTATACAAAATGTTCAGACGTCAAGAAAAACTACTATGCACCCAGAGAAGCAGGAACGTGTGACCAATTCTAAGGAAATAAAGCAAGCAATAAAAAACTTCAAGTGCTCCTAGGTATTTGATTCAGCAAGGATGACTTCAAAGCAGCTATTATAAATGTTTGAAGAGATATGGGAGGTCGGGTTTAAAGTATGAAACAATGAATCCACATGTGGAGATTTTTAACAAGGAGGCAGGAGTTACTCTTTAGAAATGGAAATTTTGGTGTTGAAAATTACAATAACCATATAGAAAAATTCACTGGATTAAAAATATTAATTTATACAGCCAAGAAGCTCAATGACACCTAAGCAGCCTGAAATATAAAGAGACCCACACCTGGCCACGTCGGGATGAAATTACTGAAGGCCAAAGACAAAGATAAAATCTTAAAAGCAGCAAAAGTGACTCATGCCCAAGAAAACCACAAAAAGAGTTAATGGTTGATTTCTGAAGCAGAGAGGGGAGTGCTAATAACGACGTTCAGAGTGTCCAAAGGGAGGGAAAACCCGGTTAGCCAAGAATTGTATATCCAGAAGAATTACGCTTCAAAAATAAATGGGAAATAAAGACCTTCTAAGACACAGCCTGGGAGGATTGGTTGCTAGCAATGAATTTCTGGTCAGGATTTATAAGAAACTTTAAAGGAAATCGTTCAGACTGAAAGAAAATTATTCCAGATGGTGACTCAAGTCCACAGAAAGAAAGAACACTAAATAGTCCATAAATATGTATATTTTTCTCGTTTCATCTTTAAATTTATTAAAAATGCACAAGACTGCATAGAACAATAATTTTAACATTGCATTTCGGGCTTATTACATATATAGATACAATATATAAAATTATAGCATAAAAGAGACAGTAACAGGGTAACAGCAGAGCCAAGTTTCTATATTTTCCTGGATTGAGTTAACATTAATCTAAAGTGCATGTGCTAACATAAGACATACATTTTAATCAAGACTTAGTACTAAGAAAAAACTAAAAGTGTGATTTTAAAAATCAATGAAGAAATTAAAATGGAAAAATTTTAAATTAACACAAAAGTCAAGGAGAAGAACAAAAGGAGAGTAATAAAAAAAAGCAAATAGCAAAAGTCCATCCAGAGATATAAATAATTATATTAAATGCAAAGAGTCTAAACATCCAAAGTAAAAGGCAGAGGTAGTTGGATAAGAGCAAGATGCAGCTGTAGGTCCTTCACAAGTTATACCCACATTTACAATGTGCAAATTATGGTATGTGCAAGGAGCTGGGAATACGCGGAAAGGGTATAATGGATGGTGGTATTTCTCCAGTATTCAACCAATATGTTTCAAGGTTGGTGCCAATTGTAGCAAGATTAGCATTTTGACCCCTTCATGTTCTTAATCTAGGTGTATAATCCTGTGAGTTTAAAAATGCAAAAGATGTTGTGGCCGTGAAAGATACCATAATAAAATGTTTGTTATACTCCAATAAAAGTGCTTTTAAAAACAAAAACAATTTACAAATAGATACCATAATAAGCAAAGTCTGAGAATCCTTAAGTCAAGCAGCCTTCTAGTGTTTGCAGTTGTTGGAATAGTGATTTGGTTCTTCCATCGTATGCAACTTAGATGCTTGCATTTAGCTCACTTCCTCTGAGAACCATATGATGATGGACCTGGATACGGGAAAGATTCACTGGGGGAAATTCTTGTGAAGGATGAAGGAAAAAGGAAACAAAAATTGATAGACGTTTTAGAGCATGATATAACTCCAAAACCTATGAAATAAGACGGCAGGGGAGGGAGGTTAAAGATTTAGCTCAGTGGTAGAGCGCTTGCCTAGTAAGCACAGGCCCTGAGTTCAGTCCCCAGCACCCCCCCCCCCCAAAAAGAACTAAAACAGGGAAGGAACAATTAGGAAGACCATAAACTTCAATGCAGTTCTAACAGAGCTTTGACTAGGTCAATGAGCAATCCCCAAGCAGAGCGTGCCTGTTAAGAGTTGTCTGTCTAGCAGGGGGCAGATCCAGATCTGATACCCACACTGTTCTTAGTTACTGCCTGAGAATATCCCCAGGGAGTGAGCTTCAGTCAGATCTGAAGATGCAGCCGCTCAAAGTCTGCTGAGCGTTCTGGCCCCACCTGATGCATCCATTTCCGCATGCTCACGTCCTTCAACTCCTTTACTATGTTTGCCTCACCTCGTGGCTGGCCGGGGTAGCTCAGGCCTCCCTGCTCGGCATGAGCCATAGTTTTCTCACACTAACAGTGAGTTTCCTGTCACAATATCAGGGTATAAAATCACGGGTCCTCAGGTAGAGCTTCAAAGTCAATGCTTAAACATTCTTTTACTCCAACCCTCTTGATAAATTCCAAGCTCCTCTCATCCCAACTCCAGAGTTAGTCTTTTCCTTTTAAATGGTACATACTAGCTAATTGTTACAACTCCTCCAGGGTATAATTTCTTCCCTTCCTGTGATGGCTAATTTTAAGTGCCAGCTTGATGGGTTAACGGATGCCTAGATAGTTGGTTTAGCATTATTTCTGTGCGTGTCCACAGGGTATTTCCAGAAGAGACTGGCATGTTAGCTGACTGGTGGATGTAATGGGAAAGGTCTATCCTCGAAGTGAGTGAGCACCTTTCTGTCAGGGTCCAGAACAGAACAAAATGGAAGAGGAAATGTGAATTTGCTCCCTGTCCCCTGGACCTGGGAAGCCCTTCATCACCTGTTCTCAGACATCAGAACTCCAGGTTTTCTGGCATCTGTACGAGAGGC
>PVJO010019134.1:0-35039 GCA_004026905.1 Hystrix cristata | reverse complement strand
TCTCTGATATGAGAAACCATAAGCGTAAATAAGGACAAAGGGGTAGAATAGATATTTTGTTTAAAAAAGAAAAAAGAGAAATAGTATTCAAAAGAGAGAACTAGATAGGGAAAAGGGGGATAAAGAAGAAGGTTAAAAGAAAAGTAAGATGAAAGGGGAAAAAATGGTAAAGTGTAGCTACACTTGTTGCAAATAGGGAAGGGTGGGTGAATGGAAGGGAGGGGAGGGGAAGGGGGGAAGAGGGGGGAAAACCAAGATGTATCATGTACATGTACAAAATAACCAGGTTGATTATGATCATTATGTGTACAATGTACCAATACATGTTCTTGGTAAAAATAATAAAAAAATTAAAAAAATAATAATAATGATGTTGAAGATAACTTTGTCATCTTTTGACTATAAATGTCTTTTTAACTATTAAAAATTCTTCAACTTTTTAAAAAATTTCAACATATTTCAACATATTTCATATTTCATATTTTCTTTCACATTAATTATTTGTAGTATATAAACCCTAGCAAATGAGGTGCATTTCCCCTCAGACTTTCTTCACTTATGGTACAAAAAAAACTACTTTGTATCTTATTATCTTCTTTTACACTGTGGTATATTTTTAGGACAAAATTATTCTCTTTTGTCACAGAATAAACCAATATATATCCTTTACCTGTTTACACATCACCTCCCATTGTATATATTTACATTTCTAAGGAAAATAAATGCCAATTTCACATAATCCAGATTCATTCGTATTTTGTAACACACTGACTGATGGCTACTATACAACACAGTGAATAAGAACACAAACATTTGAAACTTAAACTTCCCAGGTAATGATTATTTATTAATTAAATTAATATTAAATCATAATCTTTAAATATCTAAAAATTATAATTTAAGCTAACATGTAAAACCTTTATGTAGCATTGAATGCATTGATCTCCCTTGAGTAAGACATTGCTCATTATTATATCTAACTTAGTTAAACACGAATTTTTGCAATTTCCTAAGTGGTGTTTGTTTACCTAATATGCCAAACTTGTGGTGAAATTTTAAAGAACTTGGAGTAGACTATTCATTTTTTAAAAAACTCTGAAATTTGCATACAATAGAACCTGTGTTAATTTTACATGGCAATAAAACCATGGAAGAGATATAGAACCGTTTTTAAACTAATGTTATTAAATCATTCCAGTTTTCACAGAATTAATGTGAGGAGGAAAACTGCATCTTTTTTCTTATGTCAAATATTAAATGTTTAAGTTGCTTAAGTAATTTTTCATTTCTTACACCCTGACAACTAAGAACATTAATTAGAGGTTAAAACTTTTTTTCAAATTAACCTCCTTATTTTGGTATAATCCTATATTCATATAGAGTCTTAAGAAATGCAGAGTGATCCTGGATGCTTTTTAATGCATTTCTTTCAATAGCAATAGCCTGCAAAGATATAGTCACTAATCTTATTCATATTTCTCCATTTTACTTGTGTGATTTAGCTGTGTGAAATGTTGTCACATGTGTGAGTTTGTGTATGTACCATCTTCAAAATATAAAATAATTTCATCAGCACAAGAATTACTAATGGTGTCCTTTTGGAACCACATATCTTCTATTCTTTGTCACCCTTCCCCAATTCCTAATGCTTGGCAATTTCATCTTACTGAAATGATGACACATATATACTTAAAAAAACATAATAAGTATGGAATCATATCGTATGTAACCTTTCAGGATTATCTTTTTCCACTCAGCATAATTTCCTGGAGATCCCTCCAAGTTGTCATGTGTATCAATAGCCCATTTCTTTTTATTGTTGAATAAAATTACATGGTATGGATGTACCAGTGTATTTAACCAATTACCTTTGAAGGGTATCTGGGTTGGTTATAATTTTTAACTATTAAAGTGCACATTTGTGTATTTTTTACTTTTTTGCAAAAAAATTTTCTTTTCTCTGGGATAAATGCCCAAGAGTTTATTGCTGGGTAGTAGACGAACTGCCGAATAATTTTAAGAGTACTCTAGCTCTACTCTTTTCTATTCCCACATAGAAGGTAAGAGTAACCCAGTTTTACAGTATCTTCGAAAGAATTTAGCATTGCTACTTTAGTTGGCCTGCTATGCATGATCTATTGGGGTTTTAATTTTCATTTGCCTAATGACTGAAGAAGAGGAACATCTTTTCCTCTGTCTGCCATCTGCGTAGTCTCATTGGTGAAATGTTTGTTCATGTCTTTTGTACAGTTTCTAATTGGACATTTTTACTGTGGAAATTAACATATGTCTTTCTGATACAGTGTGCTGAAGTCATCTCTATCCTTTATATTCCTGTGTCCTTGAAAGAAGCTTTACAGACATGAGGCTGTCTTTCCACATTGCCTGCCCGCATTTGGCAGTATGGTGGGTCAGTGATGCTAACTGCTGCTAAGTGGCTTTTGACTCTCTCCTCTGTGACAAGGGCCAGAGACAACGTCACTTGCTCTCCATTCAAAGGACATTCTTTTAGGGTGACTTTCTCCTTAGCTGAGCAGCATAAAAAGTAATTTGCAGATTTTTCTACAATTCTTCATGGCCTGTCATTTCCTTTCTTTTGCAATTTTAAATTCATTTTATTTGTGTGTCACACACTATGATAATAATAGCAATAATGTTTGCTTAATCAAGGGCTTATCTCATACTACAGGCATTATGTAACTGGTCTTCACATTGTTTAGGCAAGATATACTTAACTTACACATTTTTACAGATGAGAAAACTAAAGCCCAGAAAGCTTTCTTACCTGAGTGCCTTCAGGTTTCCTGCCCAGTCTCTGTTCTCTCTACAGACCTCTTCAGTCAGGCTGTCGCTGTTACAGCGAAACACAGTGATCCATTAAAAGGAGGCAAATATTTCTGAATTCTCAGATTTCTCTCATCACAACTTTGCCTTCAAACTTCTTGAATTTATTACATTTATTTCCTGCCACGTCTCACTCTGTTTCTTGATTATGTAGAAACATGTCTATTCTCATTTTTATTCCTCATGGCTCTATAAGATTTAGAATTTGCCATTCTTGCTGTAGTCATTTTAGCAGCTTCTAGTCTCCCTGCTTCAGAAACACATCACACTGTTTAAGGGAAATTAAGACAATGTGGTTTTCAGAATTGAGTAGATTCCCTGATTTGAATGTCTTTAAAACAGGACAACACTGTTTCCCCCTCTTGTTTGCTCAATAACGTCAATATCTAACTAGAATTTATGCCTCCCAAATACAAGAATGTTTGCCCCGATGAACATACCATCTCCACGAAGCTTTTGCACACCTTTCTCTTCACTCTGGTTCCCATTATTCTATGTAAAATATATTCTATTCTTCACAGTGTGTTCAAGTTTAGCTAGAATTAACATTAAGACTGAGTGTTCCTTCCTGTAAAGTCTTTATGATCATTCTTTTTTTAGTATCCATACATACATTAGTCCATCCATCTGACAGGACTTTCAACCTTCCCTTTATCCATCTGTCTAGTAAAGGGACATATATTCACAGAGTGCCCACCGTATGTTAGACACTGTGGTAGACTCAGGGGTTACTAAGAATATATACCAGCTATGGGTAGAAATATAAGGGTGATTTGTCTTAAGGAAGTTAAAGGAAGCTCCATTTGGGTGGCAACTTGGAGGAATTTGAAAAGTTGGACAAATGGAAGGTATAAAGATAATATTTGAGAAAGAGATAAAGTGTTATAGAAAGTTGTAGATAGAGGCAGGAAGAAGCAAATTCCATTTGGAATCAACAACAGATTCAGTGTTCTTAGAGTACGAAGTGTAACGTGGGAAGTAGGGGGAAATAGGGCTGAATAAACTGTGAAGAACACTGATTACCATTCTTTGGAATTTGGGACTTTGAAATAATCTTGTTGAAAATCATTTACATTTCTTAGAGATGGGTGTAGACATTTTTATTTTCACATAGATGATTGTAAGCAACACTGTAGAGAATAGATTAAAGTGCAGAAATGATATCGAAGATGGGAAGGCCGAGTAATCCTACAGCAATAGTCTGAGCTAGAAAAAGGGCCTCAGCATAAAAATTGTCAACAGGAGGAGAAAAGGCAGAAATATTAAAAAGTAAGTGTAATCTGACATTAGAGGGAAGTAAGAGAAAAAGCAGCAGAAAACGGATGTATACTTTTTGAGAAATTGGGTGGATAGTGACACCTTGTACCAGAAATGAGAAATGATAGGAAGTATATTTTCAATGTGTAAGTGGACAGATTTAAAGATAAATAGGTTTTATGTATTGTATTAGTCACTTTTCTGTGGCTGGAACAGAACACCTGACACCCACAACTCAGAGGAGAAGGGGTTTATTTTGGTTCATGGTTTCAGGGGGTTCAGTCTGTAGTTGACTAGCTTCAAAGAAGAAATGGCATGGTAGAAGGGCATGGTGGAGGAAAGCTGCTCAATCCATGACAGCCAGAAGGGAGAGAGGTGGAGGGGAGACAGAGAGACAGAGACAGAGATGAAGACAGAGAGATAGAGACGGAGAGACAGAGAGTTAGAGACTAGGGATGAGAATACATACATTAGTCCTCCAGGTCACACCCCCTCTGCTGCCTCCCATCAGGCCCACCTCTTGACAGCACGTTCAGCCATAGAACTCATTAATGGATTAATCCATGATGTTTACAGCATTCCCATGATCAAAACACCTTTTAAAAGTCCCATTTCTGAGCACATGAGACTTTTATAAAGATGTTTTAGTGCCATACATAATGTACAAGTCAATTTTAACTTAACCATGAAACACTAAAGGGGAAAAGCTTGGTAAAATGACTGATACATGGGTCTAGAACTCTGCAAAAAGGTCTGTATACTAGGTGAATATTAAATTCATGAAAGGTTGATTATCTTCCCTTTTTATCCATGTGCTCTTCACCCTCTCTACAGGAAATGTTGGCTGGCACATGAGGGACTCCATGACTATTTGTTACGCAGCTGTCGTATTTTCTCTACAATGTAATCTGTATTTTATCTGTTGCCAATGTAGCCCCAGAATTTATTCCTACTTTGTTTTTGTACTAGTAATTGCTTTGCAACAAACCATAAATATATATGCTACCCCAATAATTCACAAGAGAATTAAAGCATAATTTTTACAGAAATAAACATCCAGAGCATATTGAATTGTACTGGAAAATCTCCATTAAACAACCAACATGTCTTTTTACAATCTCTCTTTTTCTCTTCCAAGACATTCCTTTCTGTAAAAGTCTCATGGGATTTTTTCCATGCTCCCCTCCATAGTGCAGGGTAACTGTATTTTTCCTCTATTACTCAGAAAAATCTGGACTAAGACTTTGTCTAGATTTTGTATCAGGAAGGTCTACTAAAATCTCTTCTAGAGTCTCTTACTCCCTGAAAGGAAATTTTGCATTAACTACTGAGAGAAAATTTTCCCTATCATGTTATATTAGTTACTGATTTTTATTTGTTATTAGTGCATGTTTGCAATATATAATGCTTACATGCCTTGTGTGGAGTTGTGTATTAGTTATTGTTTCAGAGGCTGCCGTTGCATAAGAGAACATCTCACCACAGTGGTGTAAAGCAACAACCATTCGACACGTATTTTGCGGTTCATGTGGGAGCAGTGTTGGCCTTGCTCCATGTCGAAGGCCTCAGCTGCGAATGCTCAACTAGCAGGAGCCAAATCAGCCCGGGAATGGTACCATCTAGAGGTTTCTTCTTCAACGTGTCTGGCACTCAGAAAAGCTGCCTGCAAGGCTGGTCTGCTGTGGGACTATCACTCAGAGCCCTGCACACGGCCTATATTGGCTTGAGCTCTCCATACATTGCAGCCAAGTTCCAGCATGAAGGAGGGAGTATTCTGAGGGTGAGTGCTACAAGAGGCCAAAGCAGGTACACAGATTCTTAGGACCTAGATGTGGAAACCACATTAGATCCCCTTCTTTGTGATCTTCGTAATCTGTTGGTTACAGAGCCACAAGCACTACAACACTTAAAGATAGACTGGGTGGCGTAATGTACACTATAGCTTGGTGAAGAAGTATTAGATCATAAAAATAGGAGATCTGGGAAAATATCAACTGTTGCAGTTATTGTTATAGCTACTATCAGGGATTGAAGGACTCTCAGTAAATACGTTATTTGGGGGCTTCTATTTCTACAGGGAAAATATCTGAGGAAACATTAGTGGTTAAGAACATTGATAGGTAAACTGCAATATGCTCACACATCTCAGTGGAAATTATAATATTGTAACTTTGTACTTAACTGTTTTGAATTAATAGATTTTTATCCTGAGCTCCTAGAACAACACCAAATACCATTTGTTGCTACTTTCTCAAATGATAAATTGAGTTGCTACAAATTTTCATTAAGGCTATTATTAATATCTCCTATTACTACAGGCTACTAAATATTTCATTTATAACATCAGTGGTGATTCTTTACAAACATTTAATCAGTGTGGCTGGCTGGAATGATAGAGCATTTGATATGCAATAGAGATAAATGATGGCAGAAAAATAGATTCTGAATATTGCTAGAAAAAACACGATTTCCTTCACCTACTTGAAACTCTAGAACTGGCCCTACTTCATCATCAACTGATCTTTTTAAAAAATACTTTTCCTATCTTGTTCAGTGAAAACAGTAAGATTATTAACCCTTCAGAAATTTATTGAAACCGTTCCCTCACAAATACATATAAATTTTTGAGTTTTCATTTTTTGCTCCTGTATCTTTGATTAGAATAGCATCTTCTTTTATTTTTATAACCTTCATTAACAAGTTCTTTTGCAAGAACTTGTTCTTTTACATACTAATTGTATGTAGCTTAATCAATAACCCATTTCTGAATACAGTCATTTGTATGTAGAACAATGGCTTTTGTATTTAGTTTCCAATTTATTTAGGAGGTCAACGGCACACAGCCTATCATGTGAATGAAAGATAGACAGCAAGTACAGTGATTAATATTTAACAAAACTCTTACTTTCAACATTTTTCTGAGTCTCCTTTGGTGAGGATGATTATGTTGATAGAAGAAAAATAAAATAGTAGTGAATTTTGAAACTGAAAATAATTTATAATCATTATTATAGTATTATACATTAAAAGAAGATTATTTTTTGTTAAAAGTAATGTATACTCATTGCAGACAATTTGGAAAACATAAAGTTTATCATGTTATTCCATTTCAGGGGAAACTACTCTTAATATTTTAATGTATTTTCTTAGAATTATAGTACATATGCATGATTTTATGTAAAAATACTTAATGTACAGAGTAGTGGGATTACGGGGGATTTATCACTAATGTAACTCATTTCCTACTAGCATGCTTTACCACACTGCAGAGGCTAAAAAAGCTTTCACAGCACATTTTCTAGACTATTGTAGCTCAAATTTGAGATGTAAATTGGTTTTTGCATTTAGATGCTTCCTGTGAGTTCCGTAAGATTTAGGTTGTCCCTTTCCCTTGTGCTTTCATTCCCGCTACTAGTGGACCAAGACGTAATGTTTTTACTGCAGGATTCCAGCTGGTAGGCGCTTTCTTCATGGCTGTCTTGAGGAAGCTTCCTGGCAGCAGCAGTCTTCATATCCTTGGATGTCGATGGTTCTAGAGAAAGTCTCCGGATTCTTTAATGTCCCAACTGTGAAGCTAATTGCAAATCCTAAATGAAAAGTTGGGTCTTTGTGTTAATTGGAGTAACAGCATTTTAATAAAAAGTAAAGTCTAAAGTTTTACCAGCTTACACTTGATTTCACCTTCTAGGGGTAGTTCAATGGTTGGCAGACACCATCTTTCCATTTAGTGGCTCTGCCCTCCCCTAGGCCTCTGTAACCTCTGTGTTCAACTGGCTGGAATACAAAGAGACAGAGAGAAATGCAGTCTGCTTAAAATGCCTGCTTCAGAAGCGACACATACCACTTCAAATCATCTTTCTGATGAGGCCTAGTTGCATGGATTTTCCCACAAGCAAGGAGGTTGGGGAAGGTACTCACCATCTGACAGTCATCTTCCAGTGACAAAGCTGTCTTCAAGGAGGGGGATGGAGTTCGCACCTGCTAGAGGACTCTATGCTGTGCGATGGAATAAAGAAGAAATGCAACATCATTGTAATGGATCAATGAATGATGCATGACTCTTAAAAAGAAGCAGATCTTTTAAAAGCAAAAAACAAAAACAACCACAAAAATAAAAAGCACCCCCCCACAAAGTATAAAGACTCAGAAAACATTATGTAGTCATGAGTACAATGAGTAGTTTCCGCTCAAATGGGATAACATGATAAACTTTACATTTTCTAAATCTTCTACAATGAACAGTGACACATTTTGTTTAGAGATTCAACTCAAGTTTTAGACAATGAAATTCATGCTATATTTTTGTAGAAAGATGATAAAGGAAGAATACAAATTACATTTATATATGTGTAAATTTATTTTACACATATATAAATTTTATTGCCTCTAGGGGGATAACTGGGTGCCTAAGGACAAAATTGGAGAAATTCTTTTGCCTTGCATGCATTTTTGTTTCCTTCGAATATTGAATTAGTGTGAGTATAAGCTTCTCAAAAAATAAAGAGCACAATAAAACAGATCCTTTATGATAATCCAGGACATCCTCCACACTGACCAGACTTAGCTAGTAATCCACGTAATAAAACTCAGTTGGAGAACCATTCTAGACACATAATGAGGATCTTCACTGCATCAGCCAGTGGGGCACCAGAATGGACTAAGGCAGTTACACTATCAATTAGCTAAATGTCTAAGACACAGATGGATGTGTAACAAAATCCTGGTGATACATTATGATAAGTCTTATAAGGAAGAGAAAAACATGATTTTGCTTTCCACATCTAGCAGAGGGAAACCTGCTTATATCATCAGTGTCCTGGCAAAACAATATAGTAGTTTAAGCTAAACATTTTTACTTCTGTGCCAGATGTATATTGCATGTATTACAACCTCATGTGAATGTAAGTGGTTTGTTGTAATTATTTAGCTGAGTGTCAGGAAATTTGTGATTGGAAAATTTTCTAGGTGTCTAGGGTCTTAATCTTTTTGTTTTTTGGTCTATTCTGGAGGAATAATGTAGACTTCTACTGAAATACTGATGTTTCTTTTATAACCTCTCTGAAGAGTAGTTTATTTAAGATTCTCCCAAAAAATAAAACCAATTGGATCTACATATCCCATGTATCTATATATCCCATATATTTATTGTTATGGTTTATATATAGATGTCCCCACCAAGCCTCCTGTGCTCATAGGTGGGCAGTTAGGAAAGTGGTTGGATCCCAGAGGCCTTATCTGCATCACTGGATTAGTCCGCTGATGAGTTCATAGCTAACCGTGAGGTTGAGAGGCGCAGGCAGGTCACTGGCATGTGACCTGGAAGGGTTCATCTCATTCTCTGTTCTTCTCTTCATGCTCTCAGCTGCCCGGTTGCCACGCCATGAGCAGTCCCCCTGCTGTGTCATCCTGTCTTGAGTCAGCTGACTATGGACTGAAACCTCTACAAACTGTCAGTCAAAATACACCTTTCTCCCTTTAATTTATTAGTATCAGATACTGTATCCTAGGAATGAGTAAAGTAACTAAGACATCTAAATATAATTATGAGTTTACTTCTTATAATAAATATCTTTTTATGTTTATGTTTTTTTGTCTTTTTGTCTTACATAAATAGATAGTAAGGTGTGAAAATTCCTAAGTCTCAAGGCCTGGGAAACACAAATAGAGCAAGCTTTGGTTTAAGGACTGGGGAAGAACGATGCTTCCCTTCAAGCAAGCAATCAGGCAGAGAGAGATATGGGGGATGGAAAGAGCAAGACAGCCAGAGAGAGAAAGAGAGAGAGAGAAAGATTCTCTGTTCCTTGGTCTTTGTGTTGATTTCGTTCTCTCAAAGGCAAATCTTTTATGGACATATTCTTACAGATGTACCCATAAATAATGTTTAGCCAAATATCTAGGCACCTTTATATCTATGGAAGTTGACACATTAAATTAACCACCGATTGTTATTCCAGCATTTACCTTCTATGATGAGAAACACAACACTTCTTGAGGTATCTCATGCTGCTGCCTCCTAACTGTGCTTAGCTTTGCCTCCTCCTTTTTCCCCAAATAATTACTGAACCAGCAGAAGCCGGCCTCTCAGAGTCAACACAGCTCCATGAAGATGGGTTGCCTGACTGTGACTACTGCCTTTAGAGATTATAAAGGAGTCAGTTGGGGTACGTTATGTAAGTCCTCTTCACCTTGGTCTTCTCGTTTATATCAGAAGCATAAAGGTACCCTACTTTATGGAGCTGACATAAAGATCAAATGAACAATCTATGCAAAGGGTAGAGCAAAGAGACTAGACTATACCAAGTGCACTGGTTGCTGTCCTTTTCATTACTGTCTTTAGGTTGGATGCCATCTCAATTCTGATACATGCTAACTAGCAAATTAAATCTAATAGTAACTTCAGTCTCCATCCTTTCCCCTTGATATTCTATACATCCAGGATTAATATAAAATATTTTATTTTGTTGGCAGAATGAGCAAAGACAAGATGAACAGAAAGGAAAAATAAAGACATAGTAATGAAAAAAAGTTTATTTCTAGCATATTTGCACAATGGGTGTCAAACAAAGGCGAATAATAGCCCACTGAGGAGTTTGAGAAAACTGGTTGGGTGAAGGAGAAGCAGTTGTGGGAAGCTCAGCGTGTAGGGTCAGTCACAGCCCGGTGCAGGGGCTCCCCCAGCGCGATACTCAGCATGCACAAAGCTCCAGGCTTACTCCCCAGCACCAACCAACAAACAAACAGAAACCAAACACAGTATTGAATTTTAAAAAGTACAAGAAAAACATGGTTCCAATCCCAGCTCTACCTCTTACCTGTTTCATGTTGAAACAAATTGAATAATAAATTCAAGCCCTGGCTCCCTGAAGCATAATGGGGTAGGGGATCCCTCATGGGATTTGTGTAAGATCAAATGAGACGATGTCTACAAGCTGCTTTGCAGGGCAACTCTGTAGCATGGTCAGACTGAGGGCTTTGGCTAAATGTGCAGAGTCTACTGGAAGATGCATCCAGGAGAGAGAGATATGCAGGAATTAAGAAGATTGAGGTGCTTTGCCAGAATAGTCCATGGGAAGAGTGACCCAGATTTCTGGGTTTAAGTAAACCTTGTGCCGACCAGATGGTAAAGGTTGGCCTGCATGAGCGAAATAGTGGGTGCCCTTTACCCTTGTGGGCATTTCAACCAGTGCTTCCTCTGGTGCAAATGGAAAGCAAATGCCGAGGTGTCTGATCCATTATTCATGCTTTTCAAAAGCTGGAAAGATATTTCCATCCTTGACCTTCTTCCTCTTTTAACCACTTTTGACAATGCAGATAAAGATTAGCTCCTCACGATAATCTTAATGTGTGTCACTTAAGATTGTCGAGCCCTTTCTCATTTAGTGTTTTGTAGTATAAGTAAATTTCTCTCACAAGCGTGATTTCGTGGCATCTAAATCTTTGTGACATGAATAAGGGAAGAAATAACAAGCACAATTTGCTCAGACTCACCCGGAATCCACTGCTTGAAGACTGCCAAATAAAGCACAGCCTCTAATGAAATCTAGAGATTAAGTCCTGCGTTCGAGAGAAGAAGGGGGAGTGGCGAGGGAATTAAATCCAGGAATGAGGGTGTGGAGAGGAAACAGGTGAGAAGGTGAGCCTTGGAAGCAGCTGAGGAAAGGGCGTCTGTTGTGTTTTATGCTTGGAAGGGAAAGTGTGCAGATGTCATGTGATGTAAGAGCATAGTGTTTGGGGGAAACTACCAGTTTGAACATGTTGAGCACAAAGTACTGTACAATCAGATAATTGGAAGAAGAAATCACAGACTCAGTAGGGAGCAGATGTGGTTGCTGATATCCTATGGGAGGATTTTCCAGGCCAAGCTGATGAGCATAGTGACTCGCCGAAGATTTTACTCTAACCAGATTGGAGAGGTGATATGATCCGATTTCAGATGTAGACAGCCACACAGACAGATCTGACCCGTGTGAAACAACTTAGTTTTATAGCAATTGCTTAGTTTATTTGCTGCATGCAGAAGAGATAACAATTCAAACTAGCGAGAGCATAGAGTGAAGGAGAAAATATAAGTTCAGGCTGCGTGTGTCCTTGCTTACTATCTGAGAGAGAATAGATGTCAAAACCAAGAGGAAAAAGACTAATGACAAGATTGAAGGCATCTAGAGAAAAGAGTGCTTATTCTTGGGTGCTTAACGAGAAAGAATGCAGGTTGCAAGAAAAATAGGCTTGAGGGGAAATAATAGAGAGCACTGGAGAAAATGAATCTTGCACAAGTGAAGAAAGCAGAATAAAAGCCTGAAACAAGAATATATGGTGTTCAAGGGAAAGATGGACATGTATCAAGAAGTAATTGGATGATCCTGAATTGTAAAACTGGTCCAGAAAGGGTACAAAAGCACATCGCTAACTCATGTGGAACCAGAGTTTTTAATTGGTCCTTCCTTCCTTCTGCAATAAGTGAAGCAATCTAGTCAGAATAAACATGTTTGTGAAAGTCAGCATGATTTTCTTACAGACGAAAATGTTCCCTTCAATATGGTAAACTTACTGCACAATATTGAGCTATTTCATAAAGATGCACATGTTCTTTGTTGTGTAACACTTAATAATGAGTAGAATCTTAAAATGGTTTAATTCCGATGAACAACTAAGTTCAAAGCTGATCTGAAATTAAATTGTTCAGCCATCTCATCAGGAACAAAGGAGAACAATTTTCCACGAGACTGGTAACATCTTCTGGTTGGATTTAGGAATTCTGGGCCATGCACAGGCATCACAGATGTTGTAACATCTCGGCACCATGGGTGTTAGTGGGGTGGGCTGTGGGAACTCCAATTAGTTGTGTGATCCAAAAATCTAAAAAATTTCAATATCTCGCTCCTGCTCCAGTTGTCAATGCTTAAAATTTTACATTGAGGAGCACTTTTTCTTAGGGGCACAACCTTTATAAACACAAACATCCCTTTATGTGATTAAAGCTTTTGTTTTTACCTCTTGTGGATTTAGTTATTATGGAAGAATGGAATCATGAAGCTATAAATACGTTTCAATATCTGAATTCTCCTATCTCAGCTCAGGCAACTTGTCCACAATCACAATTGCAGAAACAGAAGTAGTTCAGTTTGCATGCACCCTGGCATGGTGCTTTTGCTTAGTGATAGTGCTTTTTTTTTTTTTTAACCTGGAGAAAGAAGGATGGATGAATCCCACGCTTCATGTGGGCAAAGAAAGGACAGAAAGGAGAAGGTGGAAAGCAGAGACAGGGCAGCTCATCTCCTCAGTTCGAGTGCCTGCTGTTTGTCTGTGAACACGCAGAGGAAAAGTGTAGTTTGGTTTAAGTTTGAGTCAGGCTTTAAATCACTTCCTTCAAAATAGCAAGCACTTACGAATCTTTAGCTAGGGGTATTATCTGGATCAGAAAGGAGAAGCTGACTTATTGGGGTTTGCAGAACTCAACTTAGGACTCAGAATGAAACTTAAGTGTCTTCTCAGGGTTTTCTTCGTCTCCAGCTGTGTTCCCTGATTAGAGAGTTAGCATTTGGAACTCTGAATCTCTAAATGACCCTTATATACATTCCAGTGACCAAAAAAGCTGCAGTTTTATTTTACCCTTTTAAAATGCTATTTCACTGCTTGGAAAACATTTCGTCCATCAGTGGTACCAATACTTTTTTGTGCTGGGAAAGTTGGCTGTCCTGTCTAGTTGCACAAAAATAAGCATACTGAGTGGACCCATATTCTACTCAAAAACTGCACAATTTCAGCTAATAATTATATAACAAATGCGCCGAGTAGCTATACAACAGACTCTGAAAAATTTACACAATAAAGTGCACACCATGTCAGCCTTTTAGTGTGCCTTGTCCACCATAAGAGAAATACATTTGATTTTAAATTTTTCCACTTTTCCCTACTTTCCCACCTAAAAAAAGCTTCAGAAGTTAGTTTAAAAAATGTCAAGTAGCAGGTGTAAATATCACAAAAAGACTAGTAGACCCTCCAAAAGCAATCTCACTTGAAGAAGTAAGTACATAAAAATTGGTAAATGTCTTGATGTTTCTCTTATTCTGGATATTTAAAGAGATTGTACCAACATACACATACACACACACACACACAGCATTTACACAAACGGGACCATGCTACACATTTTGTTCTCTAATCTGCTTTATGCCACAGCAACATACCATGACAGGATCATCTCGAGGTTTCAAAAAAGAAACCTAAATTATTTTAAATATGTACCCAAGATTTTATTTAACTAAGCATTGATGGATGGACACTTAGATTTTGTGCTGGTTTATTTTGATTGCCAACTTGATCAGATTAAGAGACTCTTGGAGAAGTCATTGGCCTGTGAGGGCACTAGCCACACAAAGGGGTCAAGATGAATGGGCCTTTGGGAGGTGGGGTCTAGTCAGAAGAAGCGGGTCATGGATGCGACTTTGGGGCTCTGTCTGGTCCCTGGTTCCTTCCTCTCAGGCTCTTCCTTCCCCTGATCTCAGCTTCCCAGACACCATGACCTGAGCAACATTTCTCCATCTTGCCCTTCCACCATATTTCTGCCTTGGAGCCAGCTCTCCATGGAATGAAACCACTGAAACTGTGAAGCCAAAATAAACCTCTCCTGCTGTGCTTTGTGGGTGTCAGGTATTTTGTTCTAGCAATGGAAAGTTGACTAATACAGACTGTGCTCCAGTTTGTCATGATTACAAACTGTGTGGAAATATGTACTGATAACTGCACATTTTACGTGGATTATGCAACTATTGGTTTAATTTACTAACAATATTTTAGTAGATATTTTGTTAAAGGTTTGTAACTTTGAGAGCTTTCTTAGTCTGACTTTAGAGATGCCTTATGCTGTGGGTTGTACTTCTCTTCCTTGTGGGAGGCCACGTCACTCAGTTGTCTGCTACCTACTTGGATGTAAAGCATTTCACCTGGGAAGTGAGTGAATTAACAGGAAGGGTTGCATGTCAGATTACTCCAGTTCGGAGTCCTGACAGTCTGCCACAGCTAAGGTTGCTGACCCGACAATTCTTACCTTAACTGGATAACTTATTTGTGGCTTGTTCTTGGTGAATGTAGACGGCCTGGCCCAGGGCCTCAGTCAGTAGAGCAGCCTGCCTGGTGCCTTAGCCAATCTGCACTCATTCTATCAGTGCTCATTCAGTGGGTTAGTGGGCACAAACCCTCCTAACCCGTCTTCACTCAATAGTTGGGTAACCAAGCTGCACTAGGATTCACAGGCACAACCTCTAAAAAGCAGATTCTTGGCAAGTGGTCCTATTCTGAGAAGACATGCAAATTTCACAAACTCGA
This sequence comes from Hystrix cristata, assembly GCA_004026905.1. Lineage (NCBI taxonomy): Eukaryota > Metazoa > Chordata > Mammalia > Rodentia > Hystricidae > Hystrix > Hystrix cristata. The sequence goes on along the minus strand of PVJO010019134.1, from coordinate 19,613 downwards.
TTTAGTTGTGGTGAGTAAATGTTCTTCTTGAATTAGTTTCCTTTGCCTCGGGCCTCGTCAGTGATTGGACTAAGTCGGCATTTTTCAGTCTCAACTGGCATAATTCACATGCTGATCCTCTACTCGAGTCCATCCCTGAAATTTTCGCTGCTGCAGAGCTTGAATGTACATATTTCTTTCTATTATATTTTTCTGAAATGTCCTCCTAATTTCTTTTTCTTCCAATAATTATAATATTTTCTTGGCAGATCAGTTGAGAAGACGTCTCCTCTGGGTCTTTTCTTATCAGGTCCTTACCTGGCTGCTCTCTTTTTAGGTATCTTGTTTTCATTACTTATTTGACAGTTTGAATCGAGTGCTTCCTCCTCCATCACCCACGCACCCGTTCTGTCTGGGCGCCTCTCAAGGACCTGGATGAGCAATGGCTACCTTGTCGTGTACCTCCCCAGCACTTCTTGTAGGTGCCATAGCCGGCCCTACTCATAGCTTCTGTTGTAACAGGCACTAGTAGTACATATTTTAATATGTTTTCAGTGTAGGTTGTAAGCCCTATGGAGAATAGAATTAGGTCTTACATTTCTTTGCTATCTCTCTCTTAATGTATAACATAGACTATTGCTATAATAGGAGATTCTCAAATAGTAATACCTAAAAATGGATTTTTATTTCATTTGGATTTATGACTTATAGGCAGTCTCCCGTGATACAGGCTTTTTCAGGTGTATTTTATTCATCTAAATATATCTGTTCTATGATTTATCCTTTGTTTAATATATGTACGCAAATGCAAGATGGTTAATATAGCTGAACTTTATATGCTAATAACAAAAATAGAAATAGAGTTCTTAAAATGCACCAAGAGCTGTTCTCACATATATATTAATTGATACACAGATAAACTCACTCGTTCCTCACAACAACAAAGTAATGTAAGCTTAGTTACCATCCTTATTTTAGAAGTGGGCAAACTGAGGCATATAAAGATTAAATAATTCCTCATGCCAAGGTTTCCAGCCCATGCACTCTGGCCTCCCATATCTTCATTTATCTGTGCACTCACTTCTTCTCAACTGGATGGTGACCTAATGTGGAGCTCTTTTGATTCAATGTGTTGGCAACATCACCACAACTGAAGGAAATGTGCCTTCAAACAGCAGGCGTATCAAGTGCCTGGTGAAGGAAGGGGAAGCAGCTTGATAGATACCTCTAAAATGGTATCTATCTCAGAAAGGCTGTAAACGCAAAAATACTATGAATCTGTCTTGCTCGGTGAAACTATAAACAAAATACCCCACAATACTGGCTCAAAATATATACAGCTACGTTTTATTCCATTTTCAACCTTTTAAGATCAGGTAGAGCAGTCTATTTGCACGGTAGGTCTGAGTGCAGGATGTCAAATCAAACATGTGGGAAGGGTCCCCTTGTGTTACTCTCGGTGGAGCTGCAATCACCATGACGCTACAGAAATCACACCTCCTACAGTCCATGTCTCCTTAAGGGAGGGGTTCAGATTGAATGATGCCAGATTTTCTAAATAAGAACATTCGTGATTATTGGACGTCATATCTCTGAAGCAAAAGTGTCTAGTAGAAATGTGCAGAAGAGTTTGAGAGAGAAAAAGTCATAATCGGAGAATCTTTTTGGCTCTCCATGTCCCTTCACAGCATCTTGGGAGGAGATGAACATTCTTCAATCCCCAACTTTCTTCTACATTTAAAAAATCTGGCTGAGATCTATATTTAATGGGTAAAAAATATCAAGATGATTCTACCACAGTTTAAAATAAACTGTTGTATGTATTTGTTGGAACAACTAAGCCTCAGGGAAGGTCACTTCTGGGACAGCTTTTGGGGTCCTTCCTAGTAATGTTGCTTCCTTGGCTGTTATTAGATAAGTACTTCCAATAAAAGTCAATCTTGGCACTATCTGGAGACATTTTTGGTCATCACGGTGGGGCCTGAGGTGATGGAGCAGTGGGTAGAGGCCAGGGTGGCTGCATCCTACAATGTGCAAAATAGCTTCCACAATAAAGAGTTATTTGGCCCCAAATGTCAATAGTGTCGTGGTTGAGAAAGCCTAGACTAGACGGTGCATGGAAAAGGCCGTGGCTGAGGGAAAAATAATGATATGTGAGCCTTTACATTGGTTCCCAGCAATCTCATTTCATAAAATCAGAAACCTGTGTAACGACAACTGAATGAGTTTAGAGAATATATTACTAAGAAGCTTTTTAAACTAGCAAGATAATTTAGGTTTAATGAGCCCTACTACCTTCATAAATATCTCCCCCAAAACTTTCTTTTGAAAATATAAATGGAGTTAAGAACCTCATCTGGTTAGAACATTTTAATACCGTGCTTTCAGGAAAACTGCAGACTCCTTGAGTGGCCCACCAAGCTCCGCCTGACCTGGTCCTGGCTTACTGTGGAGGGCTCTCCAAGCACTCTGTCTGCTAATGTTGTACCACTCTAACCCTTCGGTTCTATAAGCACAGAACTTTTTTCTTCCTTCACTTGTAGTCTTTCTCCTGCAATCTTTCTTTCTTCCTTTTCCTTAGAACATTTCTTCTCAGCTGCAGGAGTCTCCATGCTTGTCCTGGGCCCTAATGGTGACATCTCTGCATATAGTTTGCAGACTTTCTCACCTGATTCCAATTAGGTTTATGATTCATGAGAGTATTAAAGCGATCAAACATTTTTTAACTTACCAAAAAGTATGTATTACCTAATTTGTGCATATTTGTTGGGATGCCAAATGTAAGATATGGTTTTATTGGGATAAGAACAAGTAACACAAAATCTGCCCTCTTAAGAAATGTCGAAGCGTGTGGTACAATATTATTAAGTATAAGCATAGTGCTGTACTGCAGAATTCAAGGACTTTTCCTCACCAAGCTTTTTGCACTACTTTTCTCCGCTGTCTAACAGTGTCTGCACAGAGTGGGCCCTCTATAAATACTTGTGGAAAAAAAAAAAAGAAACTGCCTTTGATCTTGAGTCCTGGAAGAAGAGGATGCCTCTGCATTGTATTCTCTCAGTCGCCCAGATATAATCACAATGCACTCCAGCATCTAGGACAGGATGCTTCCCTGAGGGGTGTAAGGGATAGACATCCTCCAAAAGCACTCTGGTCTTTGCTCTGAAGCAGAAAGCAGACAATTTTCTAAAAGCATTTGTTCAGTCCCATGAGCTATGAGACTAAACATTGTGACTTTCCTTATTGCCTTGAGATGCAGCTGCCTCAACTAAAGGTGCTGCTTCTTTCTGGAGGACTAAAGACAGAAGAAGTAGGAAGATTCTTCTCCAAAGTTTAGGGTTAAAGTAGCAGAGCATTTCTGCTTGAAGTGAGGGTTGACAAACAGTCCTACATATTGGCTATGCTTCCAGTGACTTTTGATATGAGTACCAAAGCCCGTGTAAATTTATGGTTTGATTATAAAGACTAAAGCAAAGATCATGTCAAAAATTGTCTAATCTGTGCACCTCCATCTTCAGGCAAGTAGAGATTAACACATGAAGTGTGATCATAATACATGCTGACTGTTAAAATTTTAAAAACGATTACAGTAAAAGATACACTGGCATCGATCCCCCTAAAATACTTCCCATCAGTTCAAACATACTCATCCCATCATTATTACCACTTTCTGGGGCAGTTCTGAAAGCCCTCTTTCGTGAGTGTCTTTATGATATATGATAAAAAACAATGGTGGATGCTTCTGCAGTGTGCCAGCCAAAGGAAAGCAGGCCAATAAAAACGTTATGGTGCATCTCACCACCTCCTTCACAGGATATGGCACCGTGTGGCTTCTGGCTCTTCCCGAAAGTCAAAATGACCATGAAAGGTAGATGTTTTGCAGTGATTCAGGACACGGAGGCAGATGACAGCACATCTGAAAACACAGAAGAGGACTCCGGATCTGCCTCAGGAGGTGGCGAGGATGATGCAACAAGTGCATTCAGGGGGGGCAGTATTTTGAGGGGGATTAATGACAATTGTCTTTTAACTGCAATAAATTTCAAAAGAAATTTAAGTACTCACCAAATACACCTCGTATGCACACTGAGCCGGCCGATCTGTTTAGCACTGAGGTATTCTGATGCCTGCCAGCCCGGTTCACCTCACTGCTTTGTTACCTGCACAGTTTTTCTCTTCTAAGCAGCCAGGGCTGACCTGCTACACTTAGTTCTTTTGAGTAGAATGTGAAAGATAATGCTTCTTTTTTATTTCTTTGAATATCTGACCTACATTTTATCTTTTTGTTAAGATGTAAAAGAACATTTTATGCTATTTATGATTTATTTTGAAGGAAGATTATGTTTCTGTGTGTTGGTAAATATCTTGATTTTCCACTGGGTCAAGGTTTTCTACACACAATGAAATATATTCCAAGTTGAACATGATTTTGTATTTTTCAGTGCAGATGCAATTTAATTTTATAAAATAAACTAAATCAATAGAAAGGTCAAAAGAATTTTAGCATTTTATATATATATTATACCATATATATATATTTTTTTTTCTATTTGAGGTTAGAAATAAGGTTATCCTGATGGTTTTGCTCTGAGGAGTTAGAAATAGTCTTTTTAAATAGAAAAATAAACACTGAGGTGAGGTTATTTTCAAATATGAAATCTTGTTAAAATTCTTCTGCTTTTTTTAGTCTAAATCTTTTTTTCTTTTTTCTTTTTTTTAATTTAATTTTATTTTATGGTACATTTTAGATGTACGTAGTGATAACACTCATCGTAGGGGATTTGTACCTGTACATGACATATCTTGTTGCTTCTTTTTTTCCCGTTCCCCTCCCCTCACCCCCTCCTCCCTCCTTATTTACAAAAGCTTTGTTTCCATTTTTTCCTTCCATTTCTTATTTCTCTTGTCCCTCTGTTCCTTTCCCCCTCCCTTGTTCCCTTTCCCGTTTGGACATTTTCTTGCCTTTCCCAATATAATACATTTTAGTCTTTATTTACACATTCAGTTTCTCACAGCAGAGAAACAATGCAGTATTTAAGCATGTGTGTCTGGTTTATTTCACTTAAGAGTATGGTCTCAAGATGCATCCATTGACCTAGAAATATCCCAAGCTTATCATTCTTTATGGCAGAGTAGTACTCCATTGTATAAAAGAAACACATTTTCTTTATGCATTCCGCTGTTGATGGGCATTTGGGCTGTTTCCAAAATTTAGCTATTACAAACTGTGCCGCTGTAAACATGGTTGTGCATATATCGCTGAGGTATGATGCTTTTAATTCTTTTGGGAAGATACCAAGAAGGAGAACAGCTGGGTCAAATGGAATCTCTAGTCCTAGTTCCCTGAGGAATCTCCACGCTGATTTCCATAGTGGTTGTACCAGTCTACATTCCCACCAACAGTGGAGAAGGGTTCCTTTTTTTTCCACAGCCCCTCCAGCATTTGTTATTCACTAATTTGTTGATAATATTTTGGCCTAAATCTTAAACATGAAAAGTTTTCAATCCAGATCATGTTATACACATTGAATATTACTTGTTGAGTAAAAACAATAATGTCCAATTTTAAGATATTTCCCTGATTGATGACAAATTTTTCCCCCTGAAATCTCACATTGTCCAAAGAGATAAATATACATGGTATACTTTCAGCCATCAACTAATTACTGACATCATGGCATAAGCTACTGAATGAACGTCTTCATGGGCATCATGGTTTTGAACATTATTATTGTCTCTGTCAACACCGTTGCTATGTAACTTTCCTTCCTTCTCAAAGTACTTCTAAATTTCATGGCTATCAAAATTTGCCGAAGAAATTCTTAAATACTCACTTTAAGATTTAACAGTTAGTAGAAAACATTTTGAAAAACATATTCTCTTAAATAGCTTTCGTCTAAACTCATAGAGTTTTCTTTTGATAGATAATACTTAACGAACTTGGTGGTCAGTCATTGGTTTACGGGGTTCTCAGCCGATGGTCTCACAGACTGTAATAAAGATGTTGGTAGAGTTGTGATACCAAGTGCCGAGGGTCCTCTTCCAAACTTTTCAGGCTGTCCACACAATTCAGTTCCTTTCAACTGCAGTGATTAGGCTCCGTTTTCCTTCTGGCTCTTGGCTGGCAATTGCTGTCAGCTCTTAGAGAGCTGCAGTCCTGTCTCACACAGCCCTCTCCGTAATGTGACGGTTTGTGTCTGCACAGCCAGCTAGAAAATCTCTGTCAGGGGTACATGTCTCTTCATGTGGGAGTGATCCTGTAAGGGCTTCACCTGGTTAGACTGGAAATATGCAGGACAGTCTCTATTTCTGAATAAGTTAAACTCAACCTAGTAATGAGGGTGAGATCCCAGCATGTTCCCAAGTCCTTCCCACACTGCAGGAAACAGCCTCCTCCAGGTTCTGAGTACCAGGAGGCGGGAACTGGGGAGCCAGCTCGGCATTCTGTCTGCCACAGTGTCTCACCTGCCTAGTAATTTCTTCAGCTCTTTTTTTTTTTTTTTTTTTGAGCCACGGTATTTAATATGGTAGTCTGGAGCCACATGCAGCCACTTGAATTAAAATTGAGAATTGTGTTTCTTTGGCAGAGTTTACGGGCTCAGAGGTCACAGTTGCACAATAGCCGTCCTAACAGATGGTGCAATTGCGGATTTCCATCACCACAGCAACTTGTGTTTGTGGCTGAAGGGCTAATGGTTGGTTAGTAGTGGGTTATTAGTGGGTTAATAGAGGTTAGTAGTTGATTAGTAGTTGGGTTAATAGTGGGTTATTGTTTCCATGTAACGGAAAAGACTCGATTGTCTTACCAGATTGACTAAAAATGGGAGTTTTAGATATTGTGCAGGTCAGCAGGTGGGGAAATATTTTATTTATTTTTTCTCAGTTTTTACTTTTTTATTGGTACATAATGATTAGTACATAATGATTACACCTCTTGTGGGGAGTTGGTAGATGTACATTACACATCTCAATTCTTTTTTCATCCCATTTTTCTCCTCCCTTTCCCCTTCCTCCATCTCTTAGTCTCTTTCCCTATTTCAAAGAATCTATGCACCTATTTCCTGTCGTCCATCTTTCATTTTGCTCTTTATTTATAATTTGGGTTTTTCATAAAAGAGAAACCATGTAGTATTTAAGCTTGTGTGTCTGATTTAGTTCATTTAACATTATGGCCTTAAATTACATCCAATGTCGTACAACTGTCTCAAGTTTATCCTTTATGGCAGAGTAGTACTCCACTGTGTGTAAATACTACATTTTCTTTATCTATTTTTCTGTTGATAGACATTCAGGCTGTTTCCAAGGTTTAGCTATTATGAGTTTGCTGCTACAAACATGGATGGATATTCATGTATCATTGTGGTATGTCTTCAACTCTTTTGGGAAGATACCTAGAAGTAGAATAATTGAGTTGAGTGGAATTTCTAGTTTTTATTTTCCGAGGAATCTCCATACTGAATTCTATAATTGTTGTACTAGTTTATGTTCAACAAAGAAAATATTTTAAAGAGAATATTTTAATATGTGCTAAGTCATACTACAGAGACAGTAGACTTGAAGGGCAGTTTCTCTCTCTCTGTCTCTCTCTCTCCCTCCCTCCCTCCATCTCCTTTTGTCATGACTTATTACAATAATACAACATTTCCATCACTAGAGAAAATTCTATTGGGTGCTGCTTCAGAGACAACCAAAAGAGATAAGCTTCATCTCATGCACAGCTGAGACCATGCTACTCAATGGTACGCTCTGCAGATGGGAATGTTTTGTATCTGTGTTGTCCAACATGGTGGTCACCAGATGCATATGGCCACTGAGCCCTGGAAATGTGATGTAAGTAGGGAGTGATCCAATACTTTATTTTCATTATGAATTAAATTAAATAATTTGAGATTTTAAGTAGATCCACGTAGCTAGTGGTTGCTATATTGGACAGCACAAATCTAGACTATTGGACTTGTCCAGTTACTGGAATCCTAAATGAAGGTGGATACCACTTTACCATTTGCTCAGAGAATATGGGAGCTTTAAGTTGTGAAGATGGTTAAGTAGACTAGGAGACAATGTAATTTTCTTAATTTTTCATTATGCTTTAGACAACTTTGAAAGTCTAGGCAAAGAGGCTTATGAATAAAATTTCCTAGTTTTAAATCTTGTTTTAGATTCAAGCTCACTTTTCATCTGTAGCAATTTGTCTGCCTTTAGAATGTTACAACTTTATTCAGCTGGAAGAAAATCTTTTACAGTGTTTTCTCCTCACATTGACTTGCCTTTTGCTTTGTTACATTTAATTATATCTTCCCTTAAGGCAGATGGGAGGAAAAACATCAAGTAAACATGTTCCACTTCAGAACTTATTCTTCCCCAAAAGGTATAATTTGTAACTTAATAAACATAACCACATTGTGATTTAATTAACAAGTCACAGTAACAAACAAAACAGTAAATCTGTGATTTATGTTAATATGATGAAAATGGCAGATCTGTTTTAGATGAGAATTTAAAGTGATATAAATTCAAATTTAGTTTGGTGTTTCATCTCTAGCTGTACTGATATGTTGTCACAAAACACGTAGGTCTCCTTGGGATGTGCACCTGTTTTTAGGGATGAACATTTCCAGCATGCTAGTGCATTTAGGTATCCTGCACGGATGCGCCGTTTCTCAGGAACCAGACCACATGTGGAAGCTGTATGGCACTTGTAATCATAACTATCTCTGTATTAACAATGTGCAAAGTCCAGCTTAAAAATATGGTTAGACAAGCAAACTGTATAGTTGAATTTCATCATAGACAGGGTTTGCTTTTTCATTTATAAAGTTAATTTGAAGAATAAAATCTTTGGACTATTTTTTGTGATAGGAATAAGAGGAGGATGCCTGGTCTCTCTGATCCCTCTCTTTTATTTATTATTATTTTTATCTATGAATCAGGAAGTCACAAAGTGAAATGAAGTATCACACCATGTTGCAACTATAGATTTCTGGAAGAGAAAGCAGTGCAGAGTTTGGTTCCATATGCAGAATTTTAGAGAAGGCCACTTTGAGTTCTGGCTCTGAGGGAAATACAACTTCTAGGTCCAGTTCTCAACCAGAGCTACAAAGAGAGCAAATGGAAACTCTGGAGTTCTGTATTGCTTCTACTGTCTAATAGTGTCTAATAGGCAACAAACTTCTCCATCCCCAATTCTGTGTCTTGACTTATTTTTTCCCCCGTTAGTACAGAATGATAACTGGGATTGGAAGACCGTAATGTGTAGCGGGATAGTGGTGCTCTTGAAGACTGCCTACATATGCCTCCTCAGTAAGGCTTTTATGTCCTTGCAACCTTCCACCAGTCACACTAGGTTGTGAAGCTAAGATTTACGGCTGTGCAAAACGAGAAGCTGAGGGTGCTTACAGCTGAGTACAGACAATTCAACTCAGTCAACAGAAGAATTTTACTTAAACTTCAGCAGATACCCGGATCTGAAAGCAAGTTGTATTGGATTTGCAGAAACCAGGGACTTGAGAGAAAAATGATTCTACATTCCAGTACTTTTGGTAGAGCATTCTGGAATCACCCAGTAGGAGGAAGCAAAATGTGTCATACAGTTTTGTTTTGTTTTGTTAACTGGAAAGGGAAGTATTTAAATGTTTTCTGCTAGAAGTACAAAACTTATGGAAGGAAGATTGAAAGATCTGATTTGCTTGCATTTCTGACCATGTCCTCACATCTGGCCACATTCCAGTGAGCTTTTATTACTTTCAGTTAAAGTCAGTCTCTCACCCCTGCTCCCTTTCACCTTTGCGAGAATATTACTGGTATGATTGGTTCCTTTTCATTGATAATGTTCTGCTTTCTATTGGATCATTCCTTTAAGAATGAAGTGAAATGTTAGTGAAGACCATGTTCTACGCATTCTGCTTCCAGAGGGAGAGAACGGAGACAGTTTTACAAATGTGAAAGAGAATCCTGTACAATAAAGGGGCTTTAGTTTATTTGTTCCTGCATCCACCTTGTTTTCCCTATTCTGGGCACTGTGCACTCCTACTTGGAATAGATTTGAGCGCATACAAGAGCAGAGAATGGGAAAGAATGAATATAAACTAATTATAAGAGTTTTTTTTAAAGGTAAATCATCATGTGTCTAAGGGAAGTAGGATCAAGAGATAGAGGGCTTTTTTTCCCCCTTAAATATATTTAAAAATTATTTTAAGAGAATGACAGCTTGCTGAATTCCTTTTAAAAGTAAATTTATCTATTTAAGTTGACCAAATTGTGTATATTTATTATAAACAGCATGATATTTTAAAATGTACACCTTGTAGAATGGATAAACTGAGCTAACTAGCATATGCATTATCTCAATTTTGTGGTGGGGACACTTTACCATCTATTGGTGATTTTCAAGAAGACACTACATTTTTATTAACGGTAGTCATGAAGTTGTAGAGCTGTCTCTTGAATGTATTGTATTGCTTCTGTCTGAGTGAAATTTTATGTATTGTGCCCAACTAATCCCTAGCCCCCACCCCACCCCCTGTCCTGCCTTGGTGATCACATTCACTCTTTGCTTTTGTAAGTTCAACTCTTTTATTTCTGCATATATGTGAGACCAATAGCATGCATAGTCTTAAAGGAAGGTAGAAAGCAGAAAATTGTCAAGAGGGCAAATCATAGCAGCAATGTTCTTGAGAAGGTGAAAGGGAGCAGGGTTGACTGTTACTGAAAGTAACAAAAGCTCACTAGAACTGTGGGCAGATGTGATGAGACAGTCAGAAATGCAAGCAAATCAAAAGCTGCATGACTTGACAGCTCTAACTACATAACCATAAGGCATTATGTAGGAAACTAAATTCAGATTGGGAGAGAGTCCATGTATGAAGATAAAGTTTACTAGAAATCTTCCTTAATTTAAAGGCATTGGAGGGGCCCAATGGATTTCAACAGGAGACGATTCTGCCCTCCTCCACCCATGGAGATTTGGCAATGTTTGAAGACGGTTTCTTGTCACACCATGGGGATGACGCTGCTGGCATCTGGTGGGTAGAGGCCAAAACAGCTGCTCGGCCTCCCACAGTGCACAAGAACACCTCCCCCCATGAGGAACTATCCAGCCCCACCACGTGTACGGAGCCCAGAGTTTGGGAAACCAAGGCAGGCGGAGGGCCACCGGTCCACGGGGCCACCTGTCCCGTGCCGATTGTGCCGTGCTTGTTCACGGTACAGATGATTTTGTTTGACTTTATAGCCAAAGAGAGGAAGAAGAAGAAAAGCCCACCATGAATGCAGAACATCAAAATCTTTACATTTAGGAGATATTGGCCACATCACATGCTGCAGAGAATTCAGTTTAAGAGCCCTTAAGATTAATTGCATAGCTCAGTCACCACCAAAAATACAATTTGTGTTGAAATAACAAACTTGGTTTCTACACAGCCACACTAATCTAACTTAGTAAGTTGTATAAGCAGCAGCAACTATAACTACTTTGGATCAGTTGTGACTACTAAAGTGGGTCTCGCTGGTGATTAGTTACTGAGGAAAACAAGTTTATTATAACATCATTGTGAACATAATACATTTTGGTAGTTGATACATATCTTCTTAGTTCAAATGAGAGTAATAAACATGACATTTCATGAACTTTAAGTAAAAATATCATTATTTAATAATTAATGAAATAAATCACAGACAGAATATGGATTAGAAAATTTGCTTATTTCAGATACAAATGTCACATTACCTGACACAAGTTTCAATGTGAGTAGAAATAAATTCTTCTTCTTCTTTTTTTTTTTTTTGGTACCGGGAATCGAACTCAGGGCCTCATGCTTGCGAGGCGAACACTCTAAGCACTGAGCTAAATCCCCAGCCCTATTTCTTAATTACAATATAAGCAGAATGAAAAAATGGAAATAAAATAAAATATCAGAAAATTTTAAAACTTACTAACATGAAGGCTGATGTGAGAGATTGCCTTAGTGCACTTATATAATATTTAATATTATATATTTACTAATATTAGTAAAAATAATCTACTAGGGCCAATGTGAATGGTCCTGTCCTCTTTTTCAAATTCACTAGAACATAGTCACCATAAGGACTAAAAATATTAGTCTGAAATAAAGCATTTAAATACGTGTTTATGGTAATCCACCTTAAAATTATTCTTGAAAGGAAGCAAAGCATAGATATAAAATGTTTAACGATAGATATCTTAACATTGAATAATGAGTTTAACTTCTGCTATACTCATTCTGTATTTACAAATTCATTTCTCATGGTGTCACCTTGGGCTGCAAAGAGATTTTTAAAAATGTATTTAGCAGCTATATTTGTTGTTTTACAGATATACACAGAACAGACTTGGCCCTGGAGATCCACTGGTAAGAAGCGCAGTTTATTTGCACTAAAGCCCAGTAGGATTGAGAGCGATGAGTGACCAGGCGATGACAATGTAAAGTGACAGTTCTCAGGCAGAAGTAAACAATTGACGTCAAAGGAAGGAAGCATGTAACCAAGACTTGGAAAGCCTCTGAGAAGGTCAAGTTAAGCTGGATACTGCAGGATGAGCAGTGATTGTCTACACAATTGGGCGGGAGAGAAGTGAACAAGTTGGGCTAAGAGAACAGCGTGCTGGTGTGTCCAGACACGTGACGGAGCACTGTGCACTGGGGGAGGAGTAAGTGTTTCAGTGTGCAAGAGTCTACAGAACTGAAGAGGCCAGGGCCATTGCTCAAGCTCGAGAGAGAACCACAACACAATGGCTCGGAGGATGTTAGAGAAAGTCCAGGATGAATTAAATGGTAGAATAGCTCACTCCATAATGGATCCAATAACTAGATCCATTTTTCTATCAATTTCTAAGTTTTCTGGAGAACATATAGCAGAAGAATGAAGTTGGAGGCAATGAACCAGGTAAGGAGAGTTAACAGCAAATTGCGGCATTTGAACAAGGGTAAGGGACTCCTCGTGAGACAAGTGCGAGGAGTGTGACTAGTTAGGTGGTAAAATGGGCACAACTTTGTGACTGCGTAGATGTGAGGGGCAAGGAACAGAAAGGCGCTGACTGTGACTTCCGTTCTTCTAGTTTAGGAAGTTGAATTAACGGTGATATCTCTGGCTGTTAGAAACTATTTAAAGCTTATAAGAGAGATGCAATCTAGCAACTCTTGTGCCAAAAGACTCACTTGGTGACAGTAGGCACGCAGGTGTGTGATCATTGCTCAGTGTGTTTTCAGGAACCGCCCAATTCCCCATTCTGAGGTATCAAAGCGCCACCTTGCTAGGATATATTTCGGCAGACCTCTGTTAGTATAACTCTCTACAATGTAATTTGAATATTGTTTTTGCTTTTTTTATTAGGAATCCTGGAAAGAAAACCTTCTGGTAGTATTTCAGAGTTTTACCGGCGATTTCTCAAGGCAACTGGCGGAATAATAAATACATCCAAACTAACATTACAAACGTATGCAGAGGTGGCCATTAGATAAATAAGGTGTTACGATTTCTAGCACTTGAACAAATACATTTTAAGACTCGATTAATGTGTCATTAAATTGTGCTTTAGGGAATTCAATAACTACACAAATAAACATACCTATGCAATATACAATAAACACACAACATTTTATTTTACCCTAAATAATTAAAAATGATGCAATCAGAATTATGTGACTTCTATTTACAGAATGCTTTAGGTCTCTTTTTCTTGATACAGCCCCAATAAAATACTATTCAACTATTTCCTACCATCTAAAACTAATGCAGACTAGTAAAAATATTATCTCACTTCAAAATCAATTATTATTTTTGTTGCTAGTTTAGAGTATTCGATGTTAATGAATTTTGTGTGTGAACGCTTATCATTTGTCTAACAAGGCTAATTTCTTGGTTTGTTGATAACAGGAATTACATTTTATTTTCCATGGAATTCAGAATCTTAGAAGGACCATGGCAAGCAGTTTCATTGCTAAAATATTAAAATCATTTTTTAAAAGAAGAAATAATGCACGGAAGCTCCTTTCCAACTGGAGGTGTAAATCTTTATTTTTCTCAGGTTTCATCTTTTTGTTCTGATAAACCAAGCTAAAATCGTTTTCTGTAATACAAAGCGAATCACATTAAATGTGATTTTAGTGTTCCATCATGACACAGTATAATTACAGTTTTAGAAATATTATTCTTTAAGTACTGTGACATTTTTCAAATTCTTCTTAAAATGCTCTAGCTCAAAGAGGGAATGGGCCACTTTTGCAGTAGCTTGCAGTGCACACACTTCTTCCTTTTCAATTTCAATTTGAAGAAAATGCAAAAATCATTGAACACAGCAGAAATGGTGAATTAATAAGACCTGCAATTAAATCTCTTTTTGTGGCCTAAACTCTGTCTATGCCTTAACAAAACAAGATGTCAGCACTGTGAAGGTCAAAGTTGCTTGGCATCAAATAGATCAAATGCTGAATTGTTTATATCCGTGTTAGAAAAGTGCACTGCTGTAAAAATAGTCTCATAATCTGCACAATTTGACACTGGAAATAACATTTGCTATTTAATTAAATGTTGAAAAGGCATGTATAGATAGAGACTAATAGATGGTAGTTTCCTTGGACCTCACCTAGAACGACCTTTATTCTCCTTTGCAATAATTCCCTCACACCACAAATACTTGACAAAGAAAGGTGCTTGTCAGCGGATACATTCCTTCCAATTTCAGCGTGGCTCGAATGCTATGGTTCCACGGTGAAGATTTTTAAAATCTATTTTTCACTAGAGTTCATGAGTATTTTTCCTTCCATTAGATGTTTTCTACCTTTATCTCACCTTAAATGGGGTGTAAGGTATAGATAAAAGTTTTCTCTCTTATAAAGAATGGAAAATCACATGTGGAGATGAAACCAAAGCATCTTACTAGGAATATACAAGATTCCCTTGCTAAAAGTGTCTCAGTGTCTTTCTACTACTTTTTGGATAAAAATTTTAAACTCTTTAGCTTTCCTTTTCATCACCAAACTTTTCAGCTTTTTAAAGCTGTTCACACCAGCTGAAATGGGTTGCTGGATGTTTATTTTAGGTGCATATTGTACTGCCTTTATTTTACGTGTTTTCTCTATGTTGTTTATTCAAAAGAAACATCTTCTTTTTGATTCCTGATAAAAAGGTATTTATATAAAGAAATCTCCTGTCTCTCGTTCAAGACTATAGTTGTTCTCCCTGCTCCTGTACTGGGGATTGCATCCAGGGCCTTCACACTGAACTACATCCCCAGACCCTTAATTTATTATTTATTTTGAGGCAGGCTCTTGCTAAGTTGCTCAGTCTGGGTTTGAACATGCATCCGTCCTATCTCAGCCTCCCAGAGTGCTGGGATTGCAGATGTTTGCCACTATGCCCAGTTAGGACTGGTTGTTTATTCTTGCTGCAGAATCAAGACAGAAAGAATATGCAGAGACAATACTTCCTTTAAGGGAAACTACTACTAATATCTATGAAGCTGTTGTTTAACTTCCTGTAAGGAAACCTCAGGCCACCAGTTATCTAGCAAGAGGCTTTGCTCTTCTCCCTTTACACACAGGCACAACGTGCTGCCACCCAGAGCACAGAAGAAAACCAGACATTCATACACCCTCAACCAAACATGTTGCCCCGAGCACGATGATCTGTGTCTGCAGATGAACCTGAACACCTCTCAAGCGTACCGCCCGGTACACGTGGAGGCTCCACCGTGTGGCCTATGGCCCCTAAGCTAGAAACCTGTATACCACATTACTATACTGAATGTTGTGGGCAGTTGCAACACAATGGTACTTGTGTACCAAAACACAGAAAAAGTGAAATAAAATATAGTATAAAGATGAAAAAGTCATGAACCTCTTCCAGAGGGCACTTTGCAGGGCTGGAAGGCTCTCTGGGGAGTCTGAGTGGGCATGAAACCCAGGACGTTGCTGTGCATTGCTGTAGACTCGGTAAACACCAGAAACTTAGACAACATTTAACTAATCACAGTTTTTTTAATTCCCTCAGGAATAAATTAGTGTTACCTTACTGTAGCTAATTTATTTTATGAACTTTTACCTTTTTGAGTCTTTTGTAATTCGCTTAAAACACAAACACGTTCTACAGCTGTACAAAATGTTTTCTTTCTTTATATCTCCATTATATAAACTTTTTCTCTTTTTAAAATTTTTACATTTTTAACCTTTAAACTCTTTTTGTTAAAAAAAAGTAAGATACAAACACACATATTATCCTAGACTGGTGCATAGTCAGTATCACCAACATCACTGTCTTCTGTATCCATATTTTATCCCACTGAATAGTCTCTAGGGCAGTAACATGCATGGTGCTGTCATCTTCTGGGATGATAATGCTTTCTTCCAGAGTCCTCCTGTAAGACCTGCTTGAGCAGATACCACACTGTTAGAAAAGATGTTTGTAGTGTCTATCTTGGTTTGCTTAGTGTCTTTCTTCCATCCGTCTGTCCCTCCCTCCCTCACTACATCCTTCCTTCCTTCCTTCCTTCCTTCCTTCCTTCCTTCCTTCCTTCCTTCCTTCTTTCCTTCCTTCTTTCTTTCCTTCTTTCCTTCCTTTCTTCTCTCCCCTTTCTTTCTCTGCTTCATCATATATTTGTTTGTGGGCAGACAATGCACCAAAAACATTCCTCTCTATTAACTGATACCTTTCTGTTGGGGTTCATGTTTTCAAATTTTTTAAGATACTGAGTTCTGCAAAAACTTCTGTTGGACCCTTCATTGTTATCTTTCCAATCTGCTTTTTCTTCTCCTGAAGTTTCCTCTTCTCTTAACTTTTCTTCAACTATCCCTTCACCAACTGATAGGAATTTTTCAGGTCCATTATACTTCTGAGGGGCCACAGCCATCACGGAAGGAAGCTTTGCTATGCGGTGCATGGCTGCATTGTTTGTGTTATTACAGGGAAATACGTGCTTAGTAAACATAACTTCTCCTTGAAACCACCATGTATCTATTACCAGTACATTTTTCTTTTTTTTTTGCCATGTATTTTTTGTTTTTATAATACTTTATAATATATATTTTCCTAAAAGTTAAACATTTTAATGTGTTTATGTAAGTTGTACCACTATATGTGTCCTTTATTTTTTTAAAAATGGCCATTTTTCCTCAATATGTCACTTGTAATGTTTTGTGTTGTTATGTAGAGCAGTAGACTATTTGTTGTTATTCTTATACATGTTTTCTAGTATTAAACGGTCTTAATATTTAGATTTTTTACTCTTTAATTTTCTTCTTCCCTCTTTCCCTAGGTTGCAAATGCCTATGCCTTTCTTCTATAGTATTTGACATGGTTTCTTGACCACAGTAGGTTATTCCATGAGTGTCTGTTGACCTGTACATCAATTCACTGAATTGGTTCACTTTTGTCTTCTGTACTGTAAACTTTTCCTCTCCTCTGATTCTGTGTTCGTGTCTATCCACATATTCTGTGCATGGCAGCTCTTCGACATATCAGTGATATGTTCATTCCCAAAGAGAGTTATGCAGTTAGTATAATTTTAAAAATATTATGCACCATCATATATTGAAAAAAATCATCTTAACCTGTCTAGACCCATTTATTTTTCTGTAGAATTAGGTTAAATATTTTTATTATAAATTTGATGTTGATACTGAGTATAGTACATGTCGATCATTTCACATATCCAGGGCTCACAATTTCTATTGTTATTATTCCCTGACTGATTTATGTGGCTAACTCTAATCTCTAGAGCCAGATCATACATCCCTAGAGCAAAGGAACATTCTCATAATTACACCTATTCACACTATCTCCTGTAACTCATGTTTGTTGGACTGAACTGAGTAGTTAGTGTTTATTAAATAACCATTGATTGGCTGAAGGTTCATTGAGCAAGTCTTCTTCCCCTTTTCTCACACTTAACCCTTGAAATGATTCATAGTTCTTTAGAATTGCAGATTAGGGCTGAATGGAATGATCCGCCATAAGCGCAAGAAAATGAAGAGGAAATAATAATAATACATTTTTTATGAGGCTGAGATTGTGAGTAGACAAATTAAAGGGTCACCTTGGTGGTATGGCTGATATGTACTGAAACACTCTGTCACCTCCCACGTGTCCATCACACTGCCACAAATCACTACTTTGTCACTCTTCTGAGTTTTGTACCTTTTTTGGGGGGCTGCTGGGGCTCGAACTCAGGGCCTTATACTTGCTAGACAAACACTCTACCACTTGAGCTAAACCCCCAGCCCCTTCTTCTGAGTTTTGTTCATGATGTTTCACAGAAGTGTTTTCTTTTAACCTGATGATGATCCAGAAGGGAGGATGCAGAATGCTCAGTGGAACTCTTTGTAATGCCAAAAGCCTCTCTTTCTTGGCGCTACCTTACTGTAGTACAGACTGCTTAATGTTTTCTATGTGGCAGACAGTTTATTTACAATACTCACACACATCTACAGTTGTGATATTGTATCTGTATTACAGCTGAGACTATTTAGAGCTGGGCAATTATTTGCTTAAGCTACTAGATTATAGCTATATATGCCTAGAAGTTTGAATTTAGGCTTCTGTAATTCTGAACTCCACTGTACCGTGAAAATTTCTCCTCCCCTACCGCGGTCTGCTTACAATACAGTAATTGATAGCATGATCAGATAACTAGACAGGAAATTCCGGACTCTTGTCAAAAAGCTCTAACTCCGTTGTCTACATCTGACTGGTTTCTAGTCATGTAATAGGAGGGTCTGGTGCTATAGTGCATTTAGGAAGTGGAGGAGCTCTCTCAGATCTCCATGGGGATGTGTGCTTCTCCGGTGTGTCCACAGTGCAGCCCGCTTCTCCTAGGACCATGGCATCGCCTCCAATCCCTTCTCCTCTATTTTCTTGGTTGTGGCTATTGGTTTCCTAGTACACAATTTTATTCTTCATGTGATCACTTCCTTTATGCCTTCAGACCTCTGACACGCCGATGTTACAAGGTAATTACAGAAATTTGAAGACAATCATTTTCCTGATGGACTGCATGAAATGTTAGGGCACTGGCTACAGCAAATTATTGAGCAACATATAAGAAAAAAATATCAAAATAGAGTGTTATTACCAGTCTCCTTGAAAGTTTCCGTGCAGTGCTTTCTTCTAGGATTATCTCCCAGGCTTTCCATTTTGTTCAAGGCTGAGGTCTTGTCTCCTCTCTTCTCTCCATGTTTTTCCCTAATTTCGGCATCCATAAACTTCCTGCTTTCTTCTCTTCTTAATTATCCTTTTACACCCAGGTCTGTGTGGAGTGAATATGAAAGGAACTGACAGGGTGGGATACATGGGAAGGACTGACTTTGCCACCGTATAGAACCCCTGGGAAAATCAGCTCTGAACTCAGCTTACCCTCCTATTGGCCCAGGCCTGAGTGGCTCATCTTTTTTTTTTTTTTTTTTTTTGTGCTGGGGATCGAACTCAGGGCTTTGTACTTGCTAGGCAAGGACTCTAACCACTGAGCTAAATCCCCAGCCCCCTGAGCGGCTCATCTTAGAGTTGGGGTAAAGATTTCTTCATGTGACGCCCAAGAACTCTGCTGTAGGCATCCTGTTGTCCATTTTCCGATGTACACACCTCCCATCCATACCGATGATGCTAACACTTGGGTAGTGTAGGGGCTT